>PNEQ01110636.1:0-66099 GCA_003012365.1 Medauroidea extradentata
CTTGCTGCGCACACTCCACTCTACAGCGTGTCAGCAGGTGGTGTGCGGCGGGGTTGCCTAAGCTGAGTTTTCATTGCGCTCCCCTACGAAGACGGTACATTTCCGCCTACGGGTTTATAGTTAAAAAGTGCTTGTTTTGGCTCGTACTACCTGCCCTCAAGCGATGTATCATGAATTAATATACACCCTGTATACAGGTTATTGCAAAATTATTGTATGTCAATATTTTGGAGGAACACTTCTCCTCACGTATGGAGGCAAAAAAAAATGTCTAAACATAGGTACGAAATTCACTATTTCTGCACAGTTTACAGTACATGAGTATAGCGAGTTCAAGTGTGCGTGCTGGATTGAGTTACTGTGGATGACGATTGGTGTAGTTATTAGCAACTACATACCAGAAGATTCGTAGCCTATTTAATTATACTGTAATCATGCCAGATCTAGCATTCCAGTTACATGACCCATCCCACACACGCCAAGTCAAGTACAGTAATAGTGTGTTTTGGGCCTATGTTCACCTAACATTTTTTTGTTCCTGTAGATGCCAGGATTGTTCTCCCAAACTATTGACATGCAATTTTGCCAAGTTCTAGTTTTATATATATATATATATATATATATATATATATATATATATATATATATATATATACACACATATACATACACATACATACATGTATACACACATTCAGGGTGGTTCACGAGGAGTTACGGTCACTCACAAGGCTTATTCCTTACATTATTTGGAGAAGAAGTGTAATATGCTTGTGGGTCCTATCCCCATTAGTTTCAGAGTAACACGAACATTTTAAAATTTACAAATAAATTACCATTGCAGAAGTTAATACAGTTATGTTACAGAATATTTAGGAGTACAGAAGCAAAATAGCCGGTACTACGGCAAACTCAGCCACACACGCCAGCAAAATGGCTCCACTGGCCAGAAAATGGTGAAAACGCCTACAGCCAATCAGAGTAAGGCGGCTGCCCTGCTAGCCGGCAGCCAGGCCAGTAGGAAACCTGCCGTAACATGCAGGAGCCAAACATACACGGCGCTAGTATCAACAGCCTCGGGCAGCCAATAAGCGGCGAAGTTCGTCCTTATCAGATTACCCGCCACGTCACTTCACGTTTGTATTACTATTTAGTATGTGATTATTTTTTATTAGACGTATTGTTTGTATTGGAGCATTAAGGGGGCTGCCTACCTCAGAGCTCTGGCGGCAGCAAGGATAAGGTTGTTTATGTTAAATTATATTCGGTGGGGCTCAGTCACGTTTTGTAATATCGCTTCCAGACAAAAACTATTTTATGAATCGATATAAGTAAAATATTGCCAAATGAATGAAATTACACGTAAAAGAATTGTGAACCGCAATTTTAGAGTGTTTTCAGTGCGTAGAAATGCTTTTTGCTCGCAATTTTCAGGCCATTTAAAAACGTGCCTTTAGCCAATGTACGCGGCACCGAGATGAGCAAAAAATGAGTGGTGGCGCATATGTAGTTTCAACAGGTCCTGAACCACATAGAAAACAGTTTAACATGAAAAACCCTATGATTGCTGCCGCCGTGGCTCTGAGGTAGGCAGCGCCCTTAAGGCGACCGCCTTGCTGGCGCTCGAACTGCGTGCAGCGTGTTCGGAGTTACGTTTTTTTTCTCAGAGACCAGTAAACTTGCGTCCACAATGCTTATCTAGGAAAAGAAATCACACTTGTGAATGTGACTTTCAAGACACCACGCTCATTGGAAGCATTATTTTAAAGCCCTCAAACTTGGCTAAAAACGCCTTTTTACACGCGGTCGTTTTTCAAGATATATGTAACGGATTTGTTCGAAATGGAGGTCTACAAGTACATAGGACTTTGCTACAGTGACGGGTTCAATACAATGATAGGGTCACCGCTTACTTAAAGTCCCACAGTAAAAACGTTACGGCGGGAATACTGCACGTGCGTTTACGACTTTGGCCGTAGAGGCGATATCACAATACATGTGCCGGCCAACGTCGCTCGTAGTGCGTCATTGATTTTTGCCTCACACACATAAAACGTATCCTTGACCAGGCGGCCGCCTTAACAGTCTCAGATAAACCATTCCAGGTATGCGACTTGGAAATTGTCCACATTGTTTATACAGTTCCATGTGAAATGTACCCCGTCTGTAGACCAGATAAACTTGACGTAGCAGCACAATTGCCAATTTTCATTCAACCGAGAACCTACATGTTTATAATGTTTTGCTTCAAATGATGTACGGAAAGCCCTGTGACTGATGTCTTTGTGAATTATCTAGTGTATATGTACACTAGCTGGCCGGCTGCGGCTTTGCCCCCGTGAAATTATGTAATGTAAACAGTAACTCTGGATAAAATATGTGATGAAGGCATTTAATAGCTAGCGTACTCAATAACAGTGAACTATATTTAATTGTCTTAGCTCAGTGTAAAGAGCGCGCGCAGTATGCTCGTATGATGTCATAGTAATTCCCAGCGCAAAGTCTTGCACGGGATACGAACCCGTAACACCATTCCTCTCACCACAAACTTTATACAATACCTGAGTGAATGCTTAAAGGCAGGCCGTGATAATTCTTTCGTATATGCAGGCTACAGTCCAAAGAGGTTTTATTTATGAGTAGGTTGGCTAGAAGAAACAACTGTTGAATTATTTCTCCGTGGTAATTCTCTTTTTTTCGGGAGACTAACTTTTTACTGCTTTTCACATCCTTAATTTTCGAATTTCATAAAATCCTGAATTTCATTTCTAGATATTTACATAAACTTATTTCTTATCAAAAAACATCTCGATATCTCAACGGGTATAAGCGGTACAGATTATTATTTGAAAACACATTATATTTTTTTAACTGCTTGCAAAGACGAATTTTGAAAAATCCAATAATTCCTTTTTTGATATTTACGTAAAATTTATTTTAAAGCAAAAACCATTTCAATATTTCCTCTGGTTTAGGAGATATGTGGAATTAATTAAAAACACGTTTTATTTTTTTAAGAACTTTCAAGGACGAATTTCGAAAAATTATAAAAATGCTTTTCAGATATTTACTTAAGCATCATTTTAAAGAAAACGTCACCTCAATATCTGAAATGGTTTAGGATAAATCACGTATTAATGGAAAACACATTTTACGGCTTTTCACCCCCTTAATTTTCGAATTTCGTAAAATCGAAAATTTTGCAAATATTCATTTCTTTGGACAATATTATGAAGTTTAAAAAAATATGATTGCTTTACCGGTTAATGAGATATCAGGGATTCTTTGAAAATACATTTCACCCCTTTTCACCCTCTTAATTATCGAATTACGTAAAAATGCATTCTTAGTGGGTGCCTACGGGGCAAGAAGAAGCTTCCCTAAAAATGTTATGGTTCTAGATCCAGCGGTTTGGGCTGTGCGTTGATAGGCGAGTGAGTGTGTCAGGACACTTCATTTTATATGTGTATTAAGATTATAAACGATTTATGATTGTTTCCAACCAGTTAAAAATGTTATAGTGTCAAAAATTTCTTTAACAATCAAGTTTAAAAAAATAATACTTATAGTAATTTGACAAGGACAAAAACTTGATATAGTTACAAGTACTAAAATCAGTTCAGTTAATTTTACTGTCGTAGTTTTTAAGAACAATTATTAATCACTTTAAATATATGCGAATATTTTTTGTGGTAACGGAATGAAAATGTTTTAGCAGTGTTTGATGGATTGTCTTGTTGAAGAACAATGGAAGTTGTACTATGTTTATTGCGCAGTATGCGGCAAAACAAGCGATGTGTCGTTGCAGTAATCAACATGTTCAACTCTCTTCGGAATAGTTACGTACAGTTATTGAGACACGAAAATGAACATTTGAAAGTATGCTGTGCCCATGTCTGTTGATATGTTTCGCCGTTTTTACCTCCCATGTTCTAATGACTAGGGGCCGGAAAATTTCTCGGATTCAATGACCCACATGCTAGAATCCATTGTCCTATGCATACTCAAGTCCCGTATATTCGTTCATTGGATGTTGTTCCACTGAGTAGCAACTAGTGGACAAATGGTCGGGGCTTGAGTATGCATAGGGCAGTGCATTCTGACATACACGTTATTGAATCCGCGAAATTTTACGGCCCCTACTAATGACTGATCTCTATTTTCAGTGCATGGCCTAGTCTATACATGATCATAGCGATACCGTAGGTAGAGCACTGTAGGTCCAATTTATCACACGTTGTCCTTTAGGATTTTTTTTTTTAATTTCAATTCCGTGTGAATATTATCACTTGGTTTGATAATTAATGTTGTCGTGGATGCAGTCGTTAAAACTCTCTCACCAGCAGTGTCGATCGACCTTGCAAGTGTAGGCCTATCAGGTGGAGGAAACTTAAGAACGAAACTGTACTTCGATGAATAATTGACAAATTCATGATAATTTCTAAATTTTTATTTGTGATTGGTTTATACTTTACTGAAAACCCGCATACAACAGAACGGCTTAACTTAATAAGTACCTACAAAACAACAATAAAAGTATAAAGTGACTGTGCATATGCCACCATATTACTCTTACAGTCTCAGTGGTCCGTGTTTACAGACCTACATAGAATACAACATGTATGCTGTTAAATAAATTTGTAAATTCCCTGATTTCTAAAGTATATCTGTTATTATTCTGAAATTTCTTTCGTAGTTTGAGTTTACGTTAATACTATGCGTTAAATCAGCCTCTCAAGATACACACTGATATTTCTGGTACCAAAAAGCTAGTGTGTTTAAGGCCATGATCTTTCATTTATTTCAAACAATTGCAAATAGCTCGAATATTTTTTAACCAGTCATTTGAAAAAAAAATTTACACAGTTTACAGTTGTATGATACACACTTTGCCAGAGCGTTTTTTTTTTTTTTTTAATAATGTACCGTTTTCTAGCAAAAAATTATTTTGCTTCATTTTGGTTTATTTTGACCACAAAATATGCGTAATTTCAGGGTTATAAATCTAAAAATCCGTTTGGTGTACTGTAACAGAAAAATTAGGTACAAACGAGTGTCAAAACTGTAAGAATGAATTTTTGATGTATGTGTTAATTTGTGTTCAAAAATTATTTTCGAAACCACTGCAAAACTAACGAGCTATGCCTTAAGGGTTTTTTCCTTAGTTTTGCAGTGATTTCAAAAATATATTTTTTTATTACTGCCCAATTCGAATATCAAAATTTCGCTCTACAGTTTTGTCACAAATATGTCATAATTTGTAGCGTAATTTTTTTGTAGCATTAAACTGAACAGTTTTTTAGATTTCGACACTCAAAGTACCACGTTTTTTGTCGTGAAAATAAGCCAAATAAAGTTTTTTTTTTTTGCTGATGAATGGTAAATTAGTTTTAAAAACGCATCCACGGCTTTGTGCATTGTGTGGCTATAAATTGTCTAAAATTTTTTCACAGCTTTTGGTTAAAAATATTTGAGTTATTGGCACCAGTCTGAAAAAAAAAAAACTGAGGAACTAGCTCTTAAAGCGAACTCGTGTTTCAGTACCTGGGCTCGACCGTTGTGAAGGAGCTGCGAGGTACCGAGTCCACCAAGAAGTCTATCCAGAAGTTGAAGAAGACGACGAAGGAGCCCAAGAGCAGCCCGGACATTGTTCTCGCCATATCTTACCACGGTGTGCAGTTCCTCAACCCCGCCAACCAGGTGAGCGGCTTTTCTCGTAGTGCTTCTCAGCTATGGAGGCTGCATATTGACAGTTCCTTTCATGGGAATATGTTGTAAATACCTACGGGAACCATGTTTTTTTTTCAGGAAGCTACTTTTCGTTAATCTTGTCCTCAGACAAGTTTTTTTTTATAACCATCACATAAGCTAACTCCTGTCGTTGTTACTGAAACAGGCATTTCCCCGTATTCTGCAAACATACTGGTTCCAACTCGTGCTATTGATGGACAGCGTGATTTACCGCGAAAAAAAAAAAAAACAACTTACTGTTTGCAAGGTTACTGTGTTGTATTTACGGGTCAGGCATTTTTTTATTCCTGTGTATCTATTTAATTGAAATAGCCAGAATTTTGTTAGGCTGACAGCGAACGTTTAGTCGTTCGTCTGCAAAATTTGAATAATGTGGAATAGTTATCGTATAATCATTATACAGAAGTATTTATAGCTTTATATTATAGAGTCCAGTATATTTTTAACTTTTATGAAGTATTTTTTTTTTGCTCCTGTGTTCCCATTGGACTGGGCCACTGCGGATTCTTATGCGTTACTGCTGAACGTTTGTAGCTCATCGGCCATCACCTTGAACTGTACCAAATAATCGTCGTCTTAAAATATAAGGAGTCAACTACGATATATGTTCTTGCGATTTTTCACTCTCTCTACCAGTCGTGCTCCAGCTACGTTGTCTTGAAGATAACTTAGGCGTCACAGATTTTCGCGAAACTTTACTCTCTGCAAAATGTAATATAATATAACGAGAACTAATAAGTTCTCTATAGTAAATAATTTTTAGGGGATAACAGTGACATGTGCCGTCTAGTTGATGGAAAGGTTTTCTACAATGATTTTTAGTTCGTCAAATTCGTGTAAAGACCGTGTGATACGATGGAAGGTCCCATGAAGCCTTGTATAACCGATGAGGTTGATGCTTCTGTGGAATATTTTGCAGACTGCTGAAAACCCATGGGAGGTTTATTCATATGCAGTATTCCGTGTAGTGCTTCGATAAAAACAGATTAGTAAAATTCACCATGCGAAAATTACAACAAACATTTACTTAAAAGGTATATCTACGAGTTTGTCGTGAAAGCATTTTCACACCGTTTTTAGTGCCCTACGTGCACATCGGCAGCTCTGCTTCATCGACAGCGTGTCTTAGTTAAAGACACGCCTTTCATTTGACTGCACCAATCATAATACGGTAATTATGACAGCGTGTCTGTGATTTGAGAATATAACCCCAAGACCAGTGAGAGTTAAAACAGCCAATCACTGACCATGAAGCAGAGCTGCAGATGTGTACATAACGCATTGAAACCAATTGATACAAAATAATTTTTGCCATGAAATCGTATTTCTACTTATTGTAACGCTATTTGAATACCAACAAACTAAATTTGAAACATCTACAAGTTCCGTTGGTGTTTGCGATTGGATCACAAGTAATACGCTCGGCTGAATTTTGTGTCAATAAGAATCTTGCAAGTAAACAATGCTTGTTGGTATCAGTTCTAAGATGAAACTGTCTACTAACTGAAGCAGTAGCCAATAAACAAATACTTGCGGCTTGAGTTTACAAAGGAAAGATGATTTTAACCCACAAATAATTAAACTCGCAAAATTTTCATGCGTCTGTTTGACGAAAATATTTTTTATGCTCTTCAGTTTAAAATGCATTATGGTTTGGTCTCTGTTGTGAGTGCAGTGTTCAAAAAACTACTTACGTTTCAAACATGTTGTAGAATTTACTTGTGTTGCAACAAAATATCGTATGACAAACTGTTCTAAAGTTCTGTGCATGTCGTGCAGAAATTTTGCTTTACGTATTCGTATAATTGCACATACTAGTATGTGTATTTTACTATATAGCAGTAATTGAACAGTTGTTATGCAGAATCGTTGTAAGGGAATTATGGGTTAACTGTCAAGAATGATTACAAGTCTAATTTAAGATGAACATATAACACTTTTATGATTTCCAAATTTCATCACAAATATATTCTATGCCTCGACATTGCCACATTTACCAGAAATATTTTAAACAGAAGTTACCGCAGAAAATCGATAAATTAAATGTAGCATCTAGCAAGATAATTATAGGTCTTTCAAGAATTCTTCTGCAGTGATTCAGCATGGCAAATTAATGAAGATTCAATAATTATTTACGTCAAGCTATTCACCAAGAATATACCCGTTGCCTTGTCGAAGAGAAAATGTTGATAATACAATTTTAATAATTGTTATGGCTGAAAAACTGAAAATACAATCAAATTGTGTAACACTCTCCCTTAAACAACCACGAATCATCCTCCAATCATACAATATACAAAGGACAGGCAGCATCACTGTTTTGAAAAATGCAGTAGCATGAAGATGCTTGTAATGTTACGCATCCCTAGAAATATTGTCAGCTAACTATACATATTTTTGCAGTGAAGTATACGAGTGCGGTTGTCTGTCTTGTCGCAGGAGCTGGTGTGTGAGCATGAAATACGCAACATACACTGTGCGTGCCAGGACGCCGACGACCTGACGCACTTCGCCTACATCACCAAGGACCACGCCAGCAAGAGCCACTACTGCCATGTCTTCTGCGTGCAGACTATGGTGAGTCCTGCATGCTTGCTCCGACACCAGTGGCGATCCGTTGATGTGTTCCGAGGGAAACCTTGCTTACAAATTTCTGCACATACTGCCACCAAATTTTTTGCGAAAAGAATTTTAGAACCAACTTGTATAATTTCCTTACGTACACATATTCAGCTCTGCTTTATAGTGACTGGATGTTTTAGCTCTCTCGTGTCTTGGGGTTTGTTTGTTTGTTTAACTATAACCAACCATTTAGACCCATGTAACAAAGTGATGCATGAATATTTCCGCTAAGATTCAGGTAGCACTATGTGCCATTTGTGGAACTATGTATAACTGACAGGGGCAGGCACAATTTTCCTGCCAGCAGCGCGCAAGAAGCAAGGAACAAATTCTACATTTACACATCAGTAACATGAAAATATCCTTCTGCTTGACTCCTGCAGTCACGTGCTTAGAGAGTATGGTCGGAAATTAAACTGCTCTCCTTCCAACGCGACTTCGCACCGCCACTGTCTGTCCCTGTAGTTGTTGTTTTTACGCTCCGTTTTGTATAACTTCAGGAATCTTTAGCCGTTTTAGAAAGCTCACAAGCTGGAGTAGGGTAGGTTATCCCAGTTGCATGACCTAATTTTGTCGATCACGAGGATCTTGATAGACGCTTTAAATGATTGTCAGGGTTTTAAGATGGCGGAAACCATTAAAATAAATACAAATATATTTTATACTTGTAAAATACTTTGCTAAATTCGACCCCCACAGCATATTACTCATTCTTTTATTTATATTAAATATTATATATATATATATATATATATATATATATATATATATATATATATATCACTTGTTTCCTGCTTGTTTGTTCGATATTTTAAGCCAAGTGTATTCAGTTTAAATTTTTCTTGTGCCGATTGGCAGCCTCCAGTTACCCTGTTTGAGAGCAGAGTTAGTGAGGAGTTGATCAAGAGCTGTCAGGTTAATATTTGATTACGGGTAAACTTCACTCGAGTTACGTTTTGTTACAAAATGTATTAATGGGGAGGGGTTACTTAGATGGTTGCTATACTGCAGGTTTATTAAGGTGGTTATTTAGAGTGAAATGACAAAGGACCGTTATGGTTAAACGGGTATTTATTCCACTAGAATTACAGGTACTCGGAATACGATAACGATAAAACAGTTACAATGAGTTATACTAATTTCGAAAGGGAGCACAACATTATTGATTATTACTATATCAAATTAAATCGAGGGTTGCTGCCACCTTTCTTAGATCTGACGACCTTACCGAATGCTGGATTGACGAGCTAGGCGGCATCGACGGACAAGCACATCCCGCCCCTGCCGAGACTCGACCCCTGAGCCCCGGAGGAGAGCTTGACTGCTGCTGAGCGGATGAGTTTTTGCGGGCGACATACATGGTTAAATTGGTAACAAGACGTTATATCGGCGCGTTTGTCCTCACTATTGCGCCACTACGAGGGGGGTGAGGTGAGTTGCTGTCTTCCTTGGGTTTCCGAACCTCGCGCTGTCCGGCCTTCCTGGCCATGTCATAACAGTTTTAAACACTTTAAACTGTCATTTTGGCTTACCAATACAATTCTACCCTTGTGAGCTTTCGAAAACGTCTTTTGACAGTTCTGAGGGCCGTAAATAGGTGTCTCAGATTTATTTCGGAACTGAAAGGTGTTGACCGACTTTGCATACATGTACAACTTATAAAAAGTAATATACTTTAAAACTGTAAAAATTAACTTAATTTATTCGAAGTGAAGCAGAAGCTGGCAAACTGATGATTGGACAGCCTGGAATTCAGCTGGTACGTTGACCTACTGACTGGACGCCACAATTCTGTGTACTTTCTGTCCTATTTTTATTTTTTGTTCTATTACAAAGAAAATTTTGAAAACAGAGATTGCAAATAAATTGTTTGTTGTCTGCTACGGTGGTTTATGTAAAAAAAAAAGTACTAAGTGTGTGTCTGTAGCATTACGAGGTATAACCTTGTATTGTACTTGTCTTTGTCGAAAAAAAAAATTGATTAAATTATTTATTCTGATATAATAATGAAAGTTAACTTACGTGAGAAATAAGCGTTACACAGATAACGTTTACTTATTACTGTGACGAAAAAAGTTTATGCACCGGAATAAGAGTTTGAGCCCTTACAGTTTTAAACCGTATAGTTTACCGAAAAACTAACTCATCTGCCATACTTTATGGTGATTTTATCTTTATATCAAAATGCAGATCAAGTACGTAACTTTCTTAATATCGCAGCAGGTAATTTATACCTACGTTTACTTTAATAATTACTATTAGCTTGTAATTTTAGTTGGAGGTCAAGTTTTTCTCAGTTTTTTTTATAAAGAAAATATTTGTTATTTTAAGTCTACGTATTTTCTTAAAGATCTCCAAGATTCCAGAAAATACTTCGTAACTTATACAGAAATTCTTTATGGTGTATCGTGGGAGTTAATTTTTACATGCTGGTTTTCTGTTTTCCCATTGGTTCAAAGTTTTCACGTACAAGTTTTATGTAGGGTAACCCAGCTGTGAAATTTACTTTTATGTATGTGAGTTAGAACTGTAGGCCTACTTCTTAAATGTATTCACAAATTCCTCTGTCTCATCACGAGGATGTTAAAGAGGTGGTCTCGCCTCGGGTTTTGTCTGAGTGCGGTTTGCATGTACTCCTGTTTGAGGTTTTGTAGAGGTACCACTCTCTAGTATCCGAAGAGGGTAGTTCTCGACCACACCCATTAGGGGAGCTGATATTGCTTCCGGGGCTCGTGAGTATTGGTGGACATTACACCAAGTTGGGTTCCCTCGGCCTCTCATGCTAGTCTAACGTTTCCGTGGCCCCCAGCACTCCCAAGTCAGCCTGCATCCTCCTCGCGGTACCAATGGATTTTTGAACTAATGCAACCTCTGGCGTGCGTGCCCTATGCTCCTCAGAGCTAGGAAAGGGGCATCAGCCTTGACGGATTCTCCGTCAAATGGCAACAAGAAGAAACTACTAGATGGGACGTTAGAGACTACCTAGCACTCAGGCCATTGGGGCCCGAAAGTGTGGGTCTTTGAGTGAAGAGATATTGATAATGGTAATGGACGACCCTGACGACGGTCAGAGGAACGAGCAAGTTCAACCGTGCCGCATGACTGTAAAGGTTCCCCCTCCCTACCCGTTGGTGTTTCGGAGCGAGGAGCATTCTGTGCCTCCTCTAGTATAGGTAATTCGGAATAAATAGAGCACTAAAGATTTAACCTTTGAAAAAATCACTAGCCGTTACTGCATATTAGTCAACATTAACAGTAGTTACATTATTGTTTGTATGGTTGGTAACGAATTATTGCACGTAGTTCCGTGTATTTTCTTATTTGAATACAGCATTAGTGAAAGAACTTAAGATGTAATCGACCTCTCTGTATACCATATGGTTTAAAATACTTATTTACGCTGTTATTGACATACCTACTGACAGTGTTATTTTACTTTATTACAAAGTGATGCAACCGCCCGCTGAATTCAAAACAGCCGTTGACACACTGCCGCTAACGCTCGCGCCACAGACGTAGTTCAAAATTCCTCCGACAGGTGGCATCAGAGTTATGTTTTCGCCGCTTCGGCTTCGCTAGCTTGAAAGCGAGTTGAGTCAGGACATTGTGTAATAAATATGGATTTCTGATGAGCACATTCATAAACAGTTACTTCTAATACTTTTGAATATAACTGCTAATCTGTTACGTTATACGATCGCCAGCTTGAGCATGTGGAAATAGAAATGACGTTTATTTTTTTTCTGTTCCACACATTAATAAAATACATTTTTTTATTGTCATTGTAAATGGCGTCGTCGTCGTTCATGGCAGTATGCTGAACGGAACTTGAATTCTTGAATTGCGTGTGTCATGTGTGTTTAAAGTGGCGGTTTTGAATAACAAATTAACATACTACGCATGCATTTACGAGATAAGTAACGGCAACAGTGTGTGTCGTAACCAATTAGAGTCGATGAAGAGAAAACAGTGTCATAAAACGTTAACTCGCAGGTATTTATATCTAATATTACTATATTACATATATACAGCGCCCGTTCATTTAATGAGTAGATGTTGCAGATAACATTTATCAGAGCAGTGTAATGTAAGCCTAAATGTAAACATTGTACGAACATATGTTAATAAAAGCACGTGGCAATGTTTATGTTTACATGCAGCGGAAAGATATAAACTGGCGGATAATAGAAAATAAATCAGGGCTTGTTTGAGTGCTCACTTTATCCCGAATCACCTATACTCTTGTAATCGTGCCGGATGACGCCGTTGGTCGGCGGGTTTTCTCGGGGATCTCCCGTTTCCCCCGCCTTTTCATTCCAGCACCACTCCATACTCACCTCATTTCAACCCTCACCAGCGCTGAAGACATCGCTGTTAAGGGATATTGATCCCTACCACCTTGGATTTATCTGTTTCTTCTTGATAACTTCTGTTCCAGTCGATGTATCAAGATTTTTGTCACGACAAAGCATAGATACAATCTTAATCGATTTTCTGTAATTGCTGGAACCATAATATATTCATTATTTTGCAACGGGAAACAGCTGAAAAGGATAATTTGCTTTATTTACGGGAGCAACTACAGAGGCCACAACAATAACAGAAACAATGCCATATGTATTCCAAAAACTGAATGAAACAATAAACTATGCTGTGTTAGCGTGATAAAAGTAAAACGATGTGTATATTCACTGATTTATAAGAAAAACCGTAAAACCAATCTACAGGGATCAATCCCTCTTAAGCGCTGACCAAAATCTCTCACTCACTCACTCTAGTACTCTGGTGGTCAGGCTGGAAAACCCGTAGGTGTCATTAAAATTAGGTAGTGCAACGAGCAACCATATAGCCCCACGGTGAGTATTTCTCTCGTGTCTGATCTGGGTTGGACATGTAATGGTGGTGGTTGCCTATATGCTGGACAGAATTGGAGAGGACTCCTCCTGTGTGACAGGTCGAGTGTTGGTTACTAAAGTGCCGTGGAGTGGATTTTTAAATGTTTTGTTGCATAGCTCGCGGGATGTAAGTTCACAGTGAATTATTTTGTTACTGCACCGACGAGAATAACCCTCACCACAGAAACTCTAATTGATCTCATTGTTATTACAGATACTAGTAAAGTATTTAGCTACGGTCAGTACGAACTCGTAGGTTTTACTGACCACAATCTCATTTACATGGTATACCACATACCTAGTTTACTGAAAAGCTACAAAGTTAAAACTGTTCGTGATTATAGTAGATTAAATCCTACTGAATTTGTGTACGATGTTAGTTGAGCTGACTGGGAAGAAGTTACTTAAGTACCTAATATAGACCAGAAAATAGCATACTTCAACAATATCGTGACAAAAATTTTTGACAAACATGCTCTACAACGTACAGTCAGAACAAACCGCAATCGAGTTCCGTGGTTCACAAACGAGGTTCGCCTTAAAATAAAGGAAAGAGACAAAGCTAAAAAATTGTCCCTTAGAACAAGAAGCGAACAGGATATTGTTATTTATAAAAAGTGCAGAAATAGCGTAAAATACATTACCCGACAAAACAAACAAAATTATTTCACTCAGGCAGCTGACATACATAAAAATAACCCTAAGCAACTGTGGCAGGATCTTAAATCATTTCACGTTATTAGCCGAAGCCAAATAACCATACTCGAAAATCTTTTAGTTCCGGATAAAATTAACGATTACTTTATATCATCCATTCAAAATCACAGTGCAACAGTAAAATGTGATGATCACAAAAACATTGTACCGGGTACATTTATATTTAGGGAAGTGAACCAAAATAATATTTATAAAATTATAAATAGCATGAATTAACGTGCCATAGGTGTTGATAATTTGGACATAAAAATGATAAAAATATGTACTCCATATTTTTTACCAGCAATACGGGACATAATTAATATGTCAATCTGAGACTCAGTTATTCCTAAACAGTGGAAACAATCTAAAATAATACCACTTCCAAAATTAAATATCCCAACAGAAATGAAACATCTTCGGCCGATAAGTATTTTGCCAGTAATGTCTAAAATATTAGAGAAAGTTATCCACACACAACTTGCCACTCACCTTGAAACTAAAAATTTACTCTACACTAGGCGGTCAGGGTTTCGCCCGCACCACAGTACATACACAGCACTACAAGAAACAGCAGATACTGCATATAGAGCTATGGATGATGGCAAAATTACTTTCATGATTTTCCTAGACTTTACAAAAGCTTTTGATATGGTTCACCACACCAAATTATTATCAATACTCGCCGCATCAGAATTGTCACCCGCCTCTTGTGAATGGTTTCGTAGCTATCTCTCGGAAAGAACTCAGTTTGTATAAGTGAATGCACATCGTGGCAAGCGGACCTCAGATCTAAAAAAAAGTTGTTCAAGGTGTGCCACAAGGATCAATACTGGGGCCAATACTATTTTCTTTGTACGCAAATTCTCTCAGAAACTGTTTAAGATATTTGACCTGCCACCAATACGCAGACGACACACAACTTATGATTTCATGTTCTCCAAAAGACACTCAATCCACCGTGAATAAAATCAATGAAGATCTTATTAGTATCGTTAATTGGTGTAACTCACACGCCCTTAAATTAAATACCTCAAAGTGTTCCTACATGATAGTCGGGACACCAGCAAATATTTAAAATGTATCAGCTTTATCAGAAATTCTTATAAACAATGAATTACTTACCCAATGCACATCATACAGAAATTTAGGTGTAACACTCGATGTTAACCTTGACTGGTCAAAACACATTTCAACTAATATTCAAAGCGCATATTATCGCCTAAAGTTACTATACAGGTTCAAACACATTCTGCCCCAAGATCTCAAGGCTAAACTTTGCAACTTGTTAGTGTTTGTTTTTAATTACTGCTGTGGACTTTTCATATGTTTGAATAAAACCCTTGCTTACAGGATACAAAAAGTACAAAACGCATTCTTACGATATTCATTCAATTAAAAAAACGTGATCACATCAGCCAAACACTTATAAGAGCAAACTGGTTGAACATGGGCTGCAGAAGACTGCACTACTTTATTACTCACATAAATAAATTAGTATTGTCGAAAAAACCAACCTACCTGCATGATAAACTGGCCCAACACTCCCAACTGCATAAGCACAACACGAGAAACAAACGTAACTTTGCAATACCGCGCCACACCACGTCAATATATAAAAAGTCTTTCACTTATTGTGTCTCTGTCTTGTGGAATGGCCTGTCAGATGGTTTGAAGAGCACCGACTCTATTGTAATGTTCAAGAAGATGTACAAGTCCACATTAATGTCAGAACAACTTGCTGATCTGTTGTGTTAAAAAAGTGTTTTTGATATTTCTGTTAAAAGTAACGTCTATTTTTTATATAATCCGTCGTTGTATTTTTTTTTGTGTTTAAGTATTTTTGTGTATTTTTTTTTTACTTTATTTTCCAAACTTCTCATTAAATTTTTAAAAATGTTAATATGTTATTAGTGCTGGCCGCAAAGTGAGGTCAGTTTTGACTTATAATTTTACATTAATATATAAATTAATTAATTTTCGTAATATAGGCACATTTAAAATTAATCCTTGTGTTTAGTTTGTAAAACACGTACATTTGTAAAACTGCCGTTGACTGAATATGTCACGTTAAAATAAATAATATATATATATATAAGTAAGTCAGTTGGTTTTCACTATTTTCATGGCAGCGTAACAAGCAAATGTTGACTTTGACGCCCCGTTATGAGAAAACTACGAGAGATAACATTGTTTTACAAGAGTAAAATGTACTCACAAGTATCGTCTACAAAAGTTACAGTATTTAATAAAAATATAAAATTATGATTTTATCGCGCTTTAACACCCTTAAACTCTCAGTATCTTAGGGTTCTACCCGCAATTATAGACATATTGTGTCACAGTACTGAATGGCACAGTAAAATAAACGACGCCCCTAGAAAAATACACGTTGCTAATAACCACGACGCAAAGCTGAATATGTGCTCATAAAGCATTGGAGCTAAGTGGCGCAAAAATATTTTCTAGAAAATCACTTGTCTGTAATCTTCAAACGTGCTCCCGTAATGAGAGTACATTTTGCAATACATTTGTCTGAAATGTTTCCAAATAATATGTTCGATGTTTTTTTGCACTGAAGTTCGTTTAAGAGATCGCATACAAATTTAAATCTTGTTTCGTGTGACCGCTGTTGTAGTAATGGGTTTTGTCTACCGCAAGCTGGCAGACACGGGTTTAAATGGGAAATCATTGTTGAATAAATCAGTTCTCTGTGGTCCAATTTCGATGGTACCTCTTCCAAACAAAAATTGATGTATATTAAATAAATATATTAAAAAAACATTGCGTCAAAATTATTATTATTATTTTTGTAGTTTGTTAATTTTGTAACTTAATTTCCGTTATTAAGAGGCACGTCTGGGTTGGGTCTGGCGTTTGAGGCATACATGCAAAGGAGTAGTAAGAGCTACAGGTCGTTCGGGATAAAATGAGCACGTTTGAATTCCTATTTACTTTTTTGCTTTTGAGATTGTTTATAGTTTCCTGCCACATTTTAATATAAACAAACTACCTAATTAACAGTCAAAGTATATAAGTTACACCGTCCTAAAACCTTAACACATGAGGTTGAATTAATAATATTTTTTAAAAAATAATATTCTAGACCAGACAGTCTTCAAAAGTACTCACTATACTATGAACCGCCTATACTCTGACGTACGTGCCTATTACCACATCGTTCCTATTGGTAAAGTAGAAACTGGCGCGCAGTGTTGCTGTTGTACTACTGGAAATATGGCGATAACTCTGACATATTGTTCGGTGAAATGTCTGTACCATAGTACATTGTAAACCCCTTGAATTAGTTTCTTATCGATTTGAGCAGTAGGTTTCGTGATACAGCTGAGCGAAAATGCCGTGATTAACCATTCTGGATAGCACGAAAATAGCATTTCAAATGCGCGTGATGATTTAAAGCTCTTTTTAATCTCTCTTAAATGTGTTTTATTTTAGTAAGTAGGAACATTGTGAACATGTGTCTTGGTTTTACTAATAAACGCATATTTCGAACCCACTACAACGCATACCAACGGCCAGGCAGACGGGCACCCTTAAATTTTAATAATTAAAACACATAGCAAAGTAACATATATGGCAATATACTACAGCTCGTTTGTTTGAGAGAGTTGTTTTTAAGGTGTATCCACTGAGAAGAAATGCATGTTGACACGTGTTCCCTTTTTAAACTCTAGTCTGCAAACTTGGTAGGCATAATTCTTAAGGGTGCGGTCTACCTGGCGGCTCTGACGCGAGCAAGGTAGGGGATTTACGTGTTTATACGAGGGTCTCATAGTATGGATTTCGGAAATTTTTTTTACAGTGAAGGGAGGAAAATACTGCTACAAGTATAAAAAGGTAAAAATAATCATATATATATATATATATATATATATATATATATATATATATATATATATATATATATATCTTCAATTGTTTTCTGGACATGGTACTTATTGGCTTACAGTTTTCAGGATATAGAAAAACAGGTGCAAGATGCTGTAGCTAAGTAAACTGCACCGAGGTAAACAAGGAACGTCAAGGGTGTCATACACTGCAGGAGACGTTAATATATACTACCCCTGCAGGAGTGCAATCATGTCGACAAGTAATTTAGGGAACATATACCAAACATTGAGCCTAGTGTGATTCAAGAGGGTGGAGATTTTATACGCGACAATGTGCGATAAAATGACAAGCAAATATCATAAAAGAACTTAATTTCGTGTTCAGGTATATTATGTGAAGTCAGGAACCTACAGAAAATAATGTAACATAAATTAGACCCCTTCATACATTAAATAGGGTGGGTAAACATGAAGAGTAGTTACTCATCGCATACCAACCAAACTATTTTTAAGGTGTAGTTTTAACTAAAAATGTCTATAGTGGTTGGAAGTAGTCCTACGCGAACAAATTTTCGTTAGGTTAATTTAGGTTAAGTAACCTAACGAAAAAAATTACGTATGACTACTTCTAATCACAGCAGAACCATTTTTATTAATAAATTCTACCTGTAAAACTAATGGTTTGTTCGGTGAGCGATGAATAGCTATTCTTTACAATTACCAATAGGGGTTGGTTACCATCCTATTGCTTAGAACTTTGTGGCCATCCATTACAGCGATTTAACATACTATGTAAGTTATAAGAATATAAAATAAATGAAAAAAGGCTGCCTTGGAAGCCAGTTCTAATCCCGGTCGTTTCCACTGAGATAACATGTTTCGTTGAAGGTGGATGTGTGGATTCCTGGGAGGTAGGCAGCCTGAAAACGTGTATTGCATGACGTGTCATTTTCGAAATGCAATTTGCTTGTAATTTTTTGGAGCATATACACAGTTTCAATCTCCACCTTTGAGGTTATCTACCACCCTCATGAATCACATAGGGATATATGTTTCCCTATTTGTCCTCAGGATTTCGCTCCCGCCGAGTTAGCAGGTATTAACGACTCACTCGTAAGTAAGTTGGATAGATGACTAACCGTACCTGACATAACAATGCACATCCTTATCTGTAGTACCGAGCGAAGTGGTGCAACACGTTGGACTCGCATTCGGCAGGACCCGTATTCGATCCCTGGCTCCGGCCATTCTGATTTCGGTTTTCTATGGTTTCCCGAAATCACTCAAGGCGAATGCTGGGATGATTCCTTAACAAAAGTCATGACCGACTCTTTCCCAGTTCCTGTCTTTGTATAGGCCGTTCACGATAAAGTGAGCACTGCATAAAATTTTATTTCGGTCGTTTTTCAGTTATATGTAGTATTTTCAATATGAAAACTTCCACGTAACTATAAACTAGTGTAAACACTTCAACACTCTAAAAAGTCAACATCTATTGCACAATAGAAACCATTGTTAATTAATTACAAGTTCTGCTGAGTGCTCAGTTTATAGTGAACAGCCTATATCAAGTTGTGTCACCGTCTATAAAGACCTTGCTGTCGACGAGATGTAAAGCCCACCTACCTACCACTTATCCTTGCTCCTGCCAAGGTTCTGGAGTAGGGAACGCCCTCGAAGCGATCAGGAGGGAGAAGTATATGTATGTCACACCTGTTGTCTGTCTTCTTGCAGGACCAGGCGACAGAGGTGATCCTCACGCTGGGCCAAGCCTTCGAGGTGGCCTACCAGATGGCGCTGCGTGACCAAGCGCCGCCCCCAGCCGCCGCCGCCCCCGGCCGCAACGGCCACACGCGCTCCCAGTCGGCGAACCAGCTGCCGCCCCCGCTGGGCGCCGGCCACGCGCGCTCCCTCTCCGTCGACGAGGCGCGCCTCAACGGCCAGGAGGCGGCGCCGCCCCCGCCGCCCACCCCGCCGCCGCCCACCTCCGCCCCGCAGACGCCCAAGGCGACGACGCCGTCCCAGGCGCCCATCGTGCACACCGAGGAACTGTAGTACGGCCGCCACGTACCCAACACCTTTATAACGTCCTACTGTACGTGTGCTACCTTCTCTTCCCTGCACAACCCGGGACAATTGTGTAACCACCTTCCCCTCCCGCCCCTCCGAGCCTGAACATGCGATGTGCACGTATCGATACATCGAGGCGGTCGCCTACATGCAGGGACAGAAATATTTTGCGAGTTCAAAGACTATACATATTATTTTAGTATGCATTCTGGAACATCTGTTATATGTTCATTCGATTATGTCTTAGGACTGAATACTGTGTTTCTTTGTTTGCAGGTTTGTTTTTGGTTTTAAGTTCCCCATGGTATTTTTGTCCTGAAATAAATTCGTGAACTTTCCCGGTTCTTACCTATCTGGAAACTTAACTACGTTTCATCGTTTTGGAAAAAAATATTTTCTTTTAACAAAACCATTGAACTTTCCTCAAATGCGCTTACCTAAGGAAATAAATAACTGCTCGTTATTTTTCCTACCAAGCAAATTGTAACAATTAATATTGCCTTTGACGTAATGACGATTTACTGCCAAAAATAGTTTTTATTTAAATACCACTGATAATAATTTTCCTAACTAACTGCATAAAAAATAAGATAAAAGCGTGTGTTAAAAATTACGCAACTAAGAGCGGATCCATATATTTTAAAAGATCAGTTTTAAAAGTTATAAGTTAACCGGGAAACTGTCTATACGCTGGACATCGCACTATCGTATCGCCAGCGATGTATCGATATGTATCGCACAACTCACCTGCGTATATGTTGAGTATGATGGAGTGTCAAACTGTGTGGTTGCAAGGACTTTTGAAGCTGGCAGCTTTATCCCTAACTATCGGTGGCTGAATATGTTACGTGTTGATGTAAAAAAGAAGTTTCATTATTGTAAGCCAAACTCTGTGAAATACTATTTTAAAACTCTCCGATTTAGTATTGTAAGTCAAATGCTGTCATATTTTCCCTTCAATTATAAAAAAAATGGACCCTCGCCCTTTACCATGTAATGTATATAACGCACTGTGCATAGTTTCTCACAGTGGAATTGTCTCCTTACATAATAAACGATTACCTTGCTACATGTTCGAACAAAGGCGCTCCTTAATCTCAATTTAAAACAGTGGACCATGGCACCTTTGTTTCACAGAAAGTTACCTCAGTAGTATTTTCTAATTACTGTTCGTATTGTACACAAGTTAAGCGGTTATTATTGCTTGTGACCAGTCCTTTCTATGTTGATCCCAGACTCTTTTTATGCGTGGTTTGGTTCACAACGACATTCCAGATGACATTTCTCAGGAAAATGTCGAGGTAGTTATTGAAACACGTTTTCTTACTCCAGATGTATTAGCAATAATTTCAGTTTCTTAGAGTGTAAACATGCTCCCAATAAGTTTTATAAATATAGTCGCACTTTTCTGTGTTATTATGGACTCAAAGGAAACAACTATTATTACGGAATATTTAACTCATATCGACCTATTTGAGGTAATTATTTTAATTAAGCTTAGTACTGTTTATCCGTCAGTCTGTTAGACCTGAGTAAGCGAATCGTGCGAGAAAATGTGATATGAATATGATGTTCCAAAAAATTATCCTAGCAGATTGTCCTGATAGCAAATAATCGTTCAGCAGATAATGTGAGTGGATGTCGTTATGAAATTTAGAAATTTAGTTATAAGTAATTTTTATAACATTGTATTTTACATATTTTTTTTTTGAGGCACAAGTCTTAGTACACAAAGAATGAATGCACGGTGCAGAGACACTTTATCATCTAACTTGGCTTTGCTAACTAATTGTAAAAAATATTGTACTCTTTTTCTGGTTTCGTAAACATCTATAAGGACTTTTTACAAGTTATGTTGTAATGGTAAGATCCTCAGTTGTATTTCAGAATTAATGTTCCGGCCTACAAGCTATTCTACACCAAGCATGAAGTCTGATAGATTATAAGGAATTTTTAGTAAACTATGTTGTTTTAGTAATTGTGTAAGTTGATTTAAACATTGCATTGTGATAAGCCTGCAAGATGTTGACATAACGAATTTTTGTAGCAATTTTTAAGTATGTATTTCTTTTTGTGTCTCTAATGATTTTTGAAACTTTTATTTTTGATTGACCATAAACATTTTGACACTTGTTCATATTTTGCTAGGACACCTGTTTGTAATGTTCTTTAACATAGCTTATATTCCATCGTGTCAATTTTTCCCACTTAATTTGTGGCAAAGCATAGTTCTAACATGAAGGATTACGTAAATCCCTGCTCCATTGGTATGTCAGATGTGATAATTATTGAGATGCATGTATCGTCTTAGCAAAGTTGTAAGATTTCGCATAGTTGTTAATATTCACCAGTCGATTCGCACAACTGTTATTCATTGAATATTGAATACAGAAGAGTACGAATGTATGCTTGTGAGTAGTTAAAAATGTAGGCCCACTTGAACAGAGAGACAGGGAGAGAGTTGACTAAGTCAGACCTGTAATATTTTTTTGCAATATGAGTTTTGTGTGACATAGTTTGCGGTTGGCCAGATATTTTTCTCTCGACCGTGTAAGCCACGAATATTATCAGTATGTTCTTCTCTGAACAAAATATAAAAATATGCTATACAAATAATAATATACTTTTTGAACAGCTTGTGAATATTTGCTCGCTTTATCAGTTTCTCCGCCTCTCATACCGTTAATTAAAAATATATATTAGCTTTTGTTTGAAATATCATTATTTCTCGTTAGAAAGACATTGGTTCGTTCACCTAAAATAAATTTACTTTTCTTTCTGAAACGCACAATATGTCAACGTGATTATCACAAAAGCCAAACAAGTTGGAAAATGTCATCGATAAAGCAAATAAACAATATACAGTTACGTAAAGAGTTATTCAGTGGTGATTCAGAGCTAGCCATAATATGACATTACTTATATTTCATAATTTAATAAACAAATATATGTAGGTCTATGTACTAGCCTACTTGAAATTTAAATGCTATATGTACCTGAATTAAACCTCAAACCTCGTAACTGTTTTAAAATCTCGGCGGATACGAATAAAGGGTCATAGAAGTTCAAGTTATACTGATGAGTGTTGGTCGTCGGATTTTATCGGGGATCTCCGCTTTTTTCCTTCTCTTAATTCCGACGCTGCTCCGTACTCACCTCATGTCACTCCTGACCTGCGCTAAAGACCGTGAAGTTAAGAGCGGACCAAATTCTCTTCACTTTAGGCTGTTCAACAGTGAAATTCATAATATTTTTACACAGTAATGTCGATTTTGTAGACGTTACTTGCGACCACGGCCGTAGAAGAACAGGTCTGGACACTCGCCTGGATACTTGACCCCTTGTTGTTTGGCTGTAGTTCACCAAGTTACCGAGAATATTGTCTTTTATTGGCGCTGATGTTAGGGCGGTCGGACTAAACTCCGCCCACTTTCTTTCCGCTATGATAAACAATTGATAAAAACGTATTTTTTATCAATTTATGAAACACTTTCTTCGCTCACAAATTTAAGAAAAGGCTCCAGCAATCTTTATTTACTTTATAAATTTAACAATAGAAAAAAGTGGACGGAGTTTGAGTCCGACCGCCCGAATTACAGCGCCAAAAAGCACGACAATCTCGGTAACTTGACGAACTACAGCCAAACAACAAGGGGGTCAAGCAAAATACATTGTTAGATAGGCGAGTGTCCAGACCTGTTCTTCTACGACCGTGCTTGCGACTACAATTTCCTCTTACGGAAAAAAATTGTAACATACGTAGTACACGAGTAACGGCCTGCCAAGTGTCACAATTTGCCTGTTACGGGAGCATAAACTTAATATAAAGCAACACACTTACTGAGACGTAATATGGGCTAAGTGATAAAAGTTATAAACTTAAAAACAATA
The DNA here is from genome assembly GCA_003012365.1 of Medauroidea extradentata. NCBI lineage: Eukaryota > Metazoa > Arthropoda > Insecta > Phasmatodea > Phasmatidae > Medauroidea > Medauroidea extradentata. The sequence continues at coordinate 23,777 of PNEQ01110636.1, forward strand.
CACTTTCTGTTTCTAAATAAATAAATACATTGAAAATTAAGGATTGTATTTCGAAAATTAGCAACATCTTCATTGTAGTAATAAACGAAATCAATTTTATGATGACCACATATTTTGTTTTTAGCAAATAACCAATTTTATCGATACTATGATACGAGGTTATGGAGCTGTCGTCTCGTGGTGCATGTCGGCGGCGAGAAGTACACACGACGAAATGCCATTGCTATGCATTGATAAGAGCTGATAGTAGCGTGGCCCTGGTTTTTAAACACCCATGGGCGACTGAATAAAAATCTGGTAACGGCTCATTATGTACCGACTCTACGTACCCTGTCATGCGTCTGGGGTGTTGTGAGACATGTATTTGTCACATAAAACAATTAAAAGTTATATTGCTAACGTGACGATTTTAATGAGCCTTCGAACGGCCTTAAGCGCTGAGCAAAAGCGCTTCAATTCACTACTCCACACTGGGGATGGTTGAGACATAGAACAATGTGTACACAGAAGCAAAAATGTGCAGACTCTTCGATTTAACAATAACATGTCAAAGAGTGTCTGTAACGATTGGACTATTAAGGGGTATGGAAAGGTAAGATGTCGAGCGGGTGACTGGAACACTCGATCGTCATTAAAATCTGAACTACTCATCAAATTTCGATGAGACTTTTTGCCGAGTAGATATTTTATCAGCTGACGTTTATATATATATATATATATATATATATATATATATATATATATATATATATATATATATATATAACGTTATGAGGTAGTATGCTTTACTTTCGAGTAAAAAATTAAAAACGGTTTTTAGAAAAATAAGGGCTTGAAACCACAAAATCTACAAAAATGGGAAACTGTAATTTTATAATTTTTAATACGATAATGTCTGGACCTCTATAGTAACAGAATTTCAAATATACTCGCGTTTTAATTTGAAAATAATTTTAACATCCGTAAACCTATCGCGCAGGAATTTTCGGATAGTAAAATTATTTTCAAATTGAAACGCGAGTATATTTGAAATTCTGTTATTATAGAGGTCCAGACATTATCGTATTAAAAATTATAAAAATTACAGTTTCCCATTTTTGTAGATTTTGTGGTTTCAAGCCCTTATTTTTCTAAAAATCGTTTTTAATTTTTTACTCGAAAGTAAAGCATACTACCTCATAATGTTATATATATAAACGTCAGCTGATAAAATATCTGCTCGGCAAAAAATCTCATCGAAATTTGATGAGTAGTTCAGATTTTATTGACGATTGATTGAGTGTTCCAGTCACCCGCTCGACATCCTACCTTTCCATGCCCCTTAAACGGGTGAAACATTCTACGATAAACTTTTATGAAATTACGAATCGTTTGTTTATTTTTTTACACTGTAAATTAATTCATGTGGACAAAATTATCCTTAAAAATTGTTTTTATTTTCACTGTCATAATGCGTGAAAATTGTATGTTTAGTGGCAGAAACATCTTTAACACTATACAGCAATATTATCATGTCCGGAAACGTTTACTAAATTTTATATTTTAACAGTGTTAATGCTGCGTTTTTGAAACACTCTTTATGACCGTTGCATGTTCTGTCTTAATATTTAGGCCGTGATTTCTTTATTATTATTAAAAAAAGTTATGGGTATATGTTTATTTTTATTTTGAAAATATTTAATGTTCTATTCGTATTAATAAATGTTCATAAAACTTAATGACTGTCATTTCTATCTTAACAATTTCCGAGTGTTTATTGCATGCAAATTATTAGTTACAGACCGATTGACAACTATGTATACCTCAGTAAACTCCACCAAGCGTGGTAATCTGACACTGGGGTAATGTAGTCAATATGTTTTAATATTAACTGTAACAATTTAAGACTTAAATTAAATATAAAAACTCCGATTCGCAGGATACTAAATTTCAAATCGATCAGAACAGTAGAATTGCTCACATTCATTCAAACAAACTAGAAAAGAGCTTATGATCTTTAAATGGCTGAACAGATTTCCTTGAATCGTTGTTAAGAACACTCTCGATCAAGTCAGCTTTCAAACAAAGAAAACCGCATCAAAATCGACCCATTCATTTAGGAGCTATGATGCCACAGACAGACATGTCAAACTTACAACACCGTTCTTTTGCGTCGGATGTTGAAACAGTTTTCTCTACTCTGAAAACCACCCTCACCATTTTTTTTTTTTTTTTGTATTTTAAGTCAAGTAGATCACTGTTAATGGACAACTTATATTTACAAAAATGTACTTCGGAATAATTATTTAAATGTATTATCGCCAGCTAATGTATTTTAGGAACGCGTTTTGAAAATGTATCGGACATATTTATATATGGAATACAGACATATATATTTATGTCTTGAGAAGTTTCAACTGGCATTTATGTTCTTTATAGGTTAAAATATTATTTTTATTATTTGGAAGCTTATGGGTCACGTGAACATCATCCAACCCATCCTCGCCTGCAGAAACTACGCCTATGATTACACGCAAAACAATCATCCCTTGTGTCTATTGGCTCGGCGGGATTTCACCGCGGCAATTTTTGTCCGGTCGATTGTTCAAACCCTCATAACAAAAGTGTGCAAAAAAATTTTTTTCGCCCGTATGTTTACCGCGACAAATACGCATCGCATCATGATCTGTTTACAGAGAAGAGGAAAAAAAAAAAAAAAGAAAAGCGTATAATTTTTTAAAAAATTTCCCATCTCGTGTTGACAGTCGATTCGCTGTAATATTGGCGAACCTGTACCCGCGCGACATCATTACCGCCAGCACGTACGTATTTACACGCTTCAGGGAAGGTCGGTAAAAAAAATACCCTGACCGCGTCCCTTTGGTGTGCGCAAATATTTTTACGACTAATTATGCTTTGTAGATTGTTGTTCGCAGTGGCGTTACCCAACCTCGCTTTATTCGCAGCGAAGCCTCAGCTTCGGGGGAAAAAATCACGCGAGGTACAACCAACGTGCATAGAGCGTGCCATTTTAATATGTGTTCAGTCAGGAGAAAATTACTACCTCTGCCTTCGTGACATTTTTAGCAAATAATTTTAATTATTCCTGCTAGATCAGTTATGTGCAGTGCCGGATTTACCACTAGGTCCACGAGCGGATTATGAGGGGGGGGGGGTTACAAGGCTGAAGTTTCCCCTCCTTTCCAAATCGTGTTGGACGTTATCACTACACTCTCGATAACTTGGCGAACAGCAGCCAAATAACAAGGGGGTCAAGTTTCCAGACGAGTGTCCAGACGTTATGTAACCAAAATATATCCAGTCATCTCAAGAAAACATAAGTTTTATTCTATGATGATCCAATCACATTTAAGGTCCTATATGTATGTATGTTATTTTTAATGTTCTGTAACGGTAAACGACCGCACTTTTGAGATGGCTGGTATTTTTTACAATCCATAAAATCACATAAAACCTGCCCCAGCCCACAAAAAAAATAATAAAAATATCACTTTTAGTGAGGAGCAAATGTGAGGAATCTTTCATCACACCTCTAAACGTACCAATGTGGGGTACCAGTAAAAATTTTAATGGCTTCACTTGTATAGGTGGTTCGGGGTAAAGTAAGCACTTCAGAAACCCTAGTTACTTTCTTTCCCTAACTGATAATTTATAGTTTCTCGATCCTTTTAACATAAACAAAAGAACCTAAGAGTAATCAAAGTGTATGGATGGTACTGTACACTAAAATCAAAGATTGGAGTTGCAATAAATATTATTATTTTTTTTACTTCTATTCTAGAGATGATGTCTTCAAATAGTGATAACTTTACCGTGAACTGCCTATACGTGTGCTATAATTTCCCCCCCCCCATTTTTGGTCTTGTTAACAGCAATTCTCAATATGTAACTTCATTAATAAATTATAATTGTGTGTCTTAACTACTTTTGATTTTATACATAGCGAGAGGTCAGAACTATATATATTTTAAACAATGTGGTATTGAATATTGGAAGAGGAAGGAGAGATGGACGGAAAACTAAAGACTGCACGAGAGCTGATACTTACGGGCCTAGGGCGCCTGGATGCATAAATCCGACCCTGGATATATCTGTAGTTATTCTACGAGATACCGAGGTCAAGAATAATTTAGTAAATTGTTAATACTTTCGCAAATGAGTTTTGACTACATTTCCAATTGCCATAATGTCTAACGATTGAAACACAACCATGCTATGCTTTCTGAAATCAAGACTAGAGATCGTGGAAAATCGCAAGGTTTTTTTGTGCCACTGTATTTTGCAAAATAGTGTGTCTTGTGCGATAAGGGGATGGTTACTTAGTACTTAAAGCCGAATCACAAATGTTCAATAGCGGTGCACGAAGCTATAATTGGCCAATTCATATAGGGACGTGCCAATAAGGGAAGAATAACCTTAGATATGGGCATGTTGTATTGAAGCCTATAGGAAACAGTCAAATTTGCCCTACTAATAACAGATGAATGAAAATGTCACAGCATAGGTATTCGTGTAAGCTTTGCAGTAAATAAAGCATGACGTGCCAAAGGTTCATTTTTATGTCGTTAAACAGGTCGGACCAGTACGAGTCAAATAGGGGCAGCAGGTCTCTAACCTCATTGCCACAGTAGCTAATAGTGGAAAATTCTTAATGACGGCTGTTAGTGAGTGGTAAATACTCTTGCTACCGTACAAAAGTTAGTTATTTGTGATCTCGAACCCTTTCTCTGAATGACAGACTTACTTACCAAGTAATAAACTAGTAAATATGAAACTACCACTTTTCAGTGAGTGTCGTAGTTATTTTTTTTTTCACACTTAGGATTCGGAAAGTCTATAGAAACTAGCAATTTTTTATGTCGTGATACACAAATTTTGCACACAGTGCGGCAGTATAAGCTATTGTTATTTGAGTGTATGTAACTAACAACGATAGATGTTGACAAACTTAACGAAAAAGTAAATGAAGTGGTCCAACACGCACAAGAAAATACTCAGTTATGTTCATACCAGTGAGAGTTTATTGTTTAGCCTGCAGGTTATGAAGTTTTTACTTAAGTACTATTTGTATTATTTACTACACGTACACTGTGGAAATCTTCCTAAATTGTATGAGAAGTTTTTCACCCGTATACAGTAGGGGACACTAAACCATACTTAAGCATATTAACAGAGCAAAATTTCAGCATTTTTGCTATACAATTCTAGTTACATCAGCGTACATGTGACTGTTTGCTACATATGTATAGGAACACTGCCATTGATGTGTGGGAAAATAATTTTACCTTTCTTAACATTCCTGTAAATTAGTGTGATACATTTATAAACGATTTTTACAGTGTATGCAGGCAGACTCAGTTAATATAAGTCCTTATTTCTACATAATATATTTGAATAAAGAACATAAAAGCTTTTATAACGTTGTACTATAGCGACGAAAGTCATGACTCGCTTATTGGAACAAAAAATTATATGATGCATAAATCAAAGCTTTTGCGTGTTACACAATTAAATAGTATGATCCGGTGTAAATGTATGTAACCTGAAGAATGTAATTTAACTGCCAGTACTTGTTCAACAATAAACAATATTTAATATCCATATTAGTGTGTATGTACACACTAACAAAAATATAGCACTGTAAGAGCATAGTTTTACGTGAGACATTACAAATAACATTCAAGAGGTTAGAATTTCTCAAGCGAGAGCACCGTTGTTTAATATTACCTAAAATAGCACAGCTAGGGGCGGTAAATATTCGCCACCAGACGGCGTATCATGCCATAGGCGTTTATTTACGGCCACTACCGAGTACGAATCATTGATAAGACTTTGGTGTACGTATTATGAACAGGTGTGAACAGTGGTATATATTTTATCGGTTACATATCCCTGCAATTTTTTTTGAAATGCAAATATTTAAATTTGGTTGAATGTACATCTACTGCCGTAGCTAATACCGTACGTAAAATTTTGTCATAATAGGCTGTAGTAATGTAGACATTTGAGCTAAACGCATAAATTACGTACCTGACATTTCACTAAATATTCTAGAATGAAAGAGATAACGAAATGGTAACGACCTATTCTACCGACTTGGAACGCAAGTCATCTGTAAATAGACCTACCAAACAATATTTCTCATACTTACGTATAAAATTGTTGGCAGGACTGTGATCAGGTTAATTGAGGAGCAAATTTCAAAACCAGATGTGCTCACCTTATCTAATTTTACTGGAAGGCGAAAAAAAAAAAGCTTATATGATGACATACTAACGAAATGAAATGTGGCAAGTTTACAATTGTTCGGCACGTTAACTGTGTAATTATTGGCATTATTGGAATAAATATAAATATGATAATCCATTCGCTGTTAAATAAATAATATTCGTAGATAGAAGCTGTTGTGACCCTGTAATGAATGCACAATGTTAGTGGGTTGGACTTGTCTGGTTTGGAATGAAAACTCACATTTTGGCCTGATTTGTAAGGGGGCTGCGTACTTTTTTTTTTACTAAACCTGACTGTATAATCGTGTGTAATTAAAAAACAGTAAATCAAAAATACGTTGAATTAATTTTCTGATTTAGGTAGACATGTCTGGTTTTTAAAATTTTGCTTCTCATAGCAATATATATATATATATATATATATATATATATATATATATTGCCGAACACTTTTCAATTTGTTGATATGACATCTTATGATTTTCACATAGTAACACTGGAATTAAAATACGATGTAATGGAAGTAACCCACAGTAAACACTTGAAAATATATAGGTGAATATATGCACCGCTATGTATAGAATGAAAATTCTAATACAACTCGCGAAAGTTTTTTTTTTTTTCTTTTTTAACCTTAGAAAATTACAAATATTTTTTCGTCTATTCATAATCTTTGAAATTCGAAAACATTTTCGTCCAAAATATTAGATATTTTTTTAAATACCAGACAACAATAATTTGCATTTTTAGGCGAGTTGGGTTTTTAGTAAGTATGTTAGTAAAAGTAGTAAACGTTTGACTTTAGCACTTCAATATATTTCATTCACTCTCCTTTGTTAAGTTTATTTGCCTGATTTAATTTGCTGTCACCATTTTGTCGCACTAGACATAACTAATTTGCAAGTTAAAGACTGACAACAACAAAGCTGGAAGTAAGCCAAACAACACAATAGCATTTATAATTTAGTATCTAATCACAGTTAACTTCTAACACATGATTTCGTGTCCATGTCGAATGTGTAACTTGGCAATACAGTTACAATGTGTACGCATACTAGCTGGAATTTTGTATGGAGTTAGATTAAGTTGTGAAATATTCTTTGCAAACGTTCCATATTAATATGTTGTTTTCTTCTTGGTGTAGCTGAGATATTGCTGTTCTTAGCCAACAGAAGTCGCCTGTTAGTGTGGTGTTGTTAACGGTACGTAGACAAAGGTGCTTGTTAATTATAGCACAGTTGCCATGATGAAATATTCTGACTGTCAAATGAAGGCTGATATATGCGCAATGAGAGACTGGTATTCTGACTGTGTAATTTGTCCTTTATGTGTGTGTGTGTGTGTGTGGTGAAGAAATATATTGTTCGAAAACATTTTAGGAGATATAAACATTATAGGAGATACTCAGAAAAAAATATTGGCTGTTTTTTGTGTGATATTGCTTTGCATGTTATTTATGATCATAACTAAAAAAAAAGTATAATTAAAGAACGCCAACTTTGTGAAAATTGTGTTTGTGTTCCGTTGGTCAAAAAAAGGTTGCATTTGTATATTTGGTTTGGCATCATGTGATTGTTAGTGTTTAATTCGAATTTCTTAGGGATATTTAAGAATTAAAGAGTATTTATGAAAATATTATAATTGGTGTTCTTATTTTATTTGGTACTCCCTTAATTATATATGGTAAACTTAAGAAATTTGGTACAGCCCTATAAACCTATAATAGTGATTAATGCGGTTAACGCAGTGACTAGAGAGCTCAACTCCCAACGAAGCGATCCGGGTTCGAGTCCCTGCGAATTTGACCCGGCTTTTCGTATGTGGGAACATTGCTCGAACGATGTATTTTAGTGGTGGGTTTTCTCGGGAATATTCTATTTCCCCCGTCCCCTTCATTCCGGTGTTGCTCCAGTCACTTTATTACACTTCATGACTCCCCTCACAGCGCTCACCGTTAGGTTCCGATAAAAATCACTTTATGTATTCGTAATAAATTGATGAAAACAGTTTTTTTACATATTTCTGTGTGCTACTCTAATTTTCAAAATCTAAATAATATAAATTATAATCGACTCTTGCTCTAAGAGTGTGAGTGTATGTTAGCAATTAATCTGGAACATTTATAATGAAACGTTGAAAAAATACTTGTTTCTGTGAATGTACTTAATTAAAATCAAAACTGTAGTAGTTCCAGTCAAGCTGACAGTGCATATTTATCAATGTTTCCGTATTTTACCGTCTTCCTATTAACATTATGGCAGTGTCTGTATTCACGTGCCAAGGGCTTCGTGCCCTTAAAAAGTGCGTCTAGGACGCAACGTCAAAATGGCGTTCCAAACGCTCGTGATTCGCTCTAGAATATCCCCTTCAGCCAGAGGGACGTGTCGCACAACATATAACGTTTTTGTGCACTGTTGTTCACTTCGCAGAAACATTCCTCACAACTCAACCATACAAAAGAGACGTTAAGGGTGTTCAAGTGCGATAAAGTCATAATTTTATATTTATGTAAAAAGTGTTAATTGGTAGACGATACTTGTGAGTGCATTCTCCTCCTACGAAACAATTTTAGCTGGCGTAGTTTTCTCATAACGATGCGTCAAAGACAAAATTTTCATGTATTGTTGGCATGCAAATAGTGAAAACCAATTGGCATACGTACGTAAAATAATTAACAGTGAAATAACATACTATGGGTTGCGTAACAAAACATAAAAAAAAAAAAATCCTGTGAATTGTTTTTGTATTTTAAAAATTGCTGAATTTGCAACTTTTTTTTGTATATTACCGATTTTTTAAAATTCAAAATATTACGTTGTGTTTTTTTAATGGTTTATTGCATTGCATAGCTCACGGTATGTAAGTTCACAGTGAATTATTTTGTTAAGTAGGTCAGTTGGTTTTTACTATTTGCATGGCAGCGTAGCAAGCAAATTTTGATTTTGGCACCTCGTAATGAGAAAACTATGAGAGCTAAAATTGTTTCGTAAGAGTAAAATGTACTCACAAGTATCTTCTACAAAACTAACAATATTTCATACAAATATAAAATTATGATTTTATCGCACCTGAACACCCTTAATATAAAAGCGTGACTCTTATAGAGAGAACTGTAATCTTATTTCGGAAACAGCACGTGGTGCTGTCTCTTGGGTGGGCCCAGAACTACCAACAAAAAAAAATAATAGGTGGGGCATTTAATTACCTAGACAATAGTTTACTTGTTTGAAGAAGTCAGGAGATATCAAGCATTTAAGAAAAGGATTATGCACCTGATGCAATATTACTACAAATCTGTTTAACATGGTACCCAACTGATGTTTATATAACAATTGTCACAAACATTTAATTTTTGACCCAGGTGACGTAAGAAAGCTACTCTTAATGCTCTAACTCCAAATTCTGTAAAAACAATACTTACATTCATGCAGTACTTGGCTGTCCCGGCGACATGTGTTGCCCATTAATTTTTTTTAGTACCCCGTTCTGCTCCTCCGCCTCATTTTACCCACCTCCGCTCCTTCAATTTTTTTTTTGGCAGGAACATTCGCGGACACATGCACAACGCACCAAAGGTTTTTTTTCACTAAATTATTTTGGGTACCCATTCTGCATATTTGTCCCATTTTGGCGGTTCCCCACCCTTTCCAATTTATTTTTTCGCAGAAATCTTCGTGGGCTCATGCACAACTATTCATCGCAATTGGATGAATGGTATAGGATCTTAGTCTCTGTTTCGTCCAATTAAGTTTCTCACCCATGCAACTCACAATATTGCTTTGCAAAGTCGTCAGCTGTTGTGAACTTTAAATTTATTTTTCACCTTTCGTCTCTAAATAAATACCTGCCTATGGGAAACGTAAATAATAAGAAATGAAGAATAGTCGAGGTACTGTATACTATTTACACTAAAATGTATTAGTTATTTTGTAACGAGATAACCTGAAAAATACAAACGCAAATGGCCAATATTGGTGTTAGTAAAACAAAAGTCAATTTATTAACGTGAGGTATGTGGAATACTAACAAAATAACATGTAAACATTGAAGAGAAACTTTGCTGCACGTCAGTCGTTGAAATTAGTGTATTACAAGTTTGTAAACTCTAAATATCCAATTAGGTGGTTGCCAACAAGTACAGAAAATATTTAAAACATGTTGTTATTAGCGTGCATTTCTTTATATGCGTAATTTTTTGTTGTATTTTAAACATTTGTGGCACGAATAGAGCTGTTAATTTTCAACTTGGAAAACATTTCCGTTTCGACGCATGCCCACATTGATTGGAACATAAATAAAATAGCTAACGCGACGCGTCGGTCTTGGACAGCACTCGAGATTCAAATCAACAAGTGTGTTTAAATTCGGAGAAGAGCCATATTTCATGAAGAAGACGAGGGTATACAAACGTGAAGGGCGCAAGGGTAAGTGGACAAGGTCTCATTGTAGCAAATTCAGACACAGCCTATTTTCTTCAATAAATAATTAACCTTTTGTTTTTAAACAAGTGAATAGAAGCGATGTTGTTACCGTCGAGTGAGGAAAGCTTAACCTTATCGCTATTCTGTCTCCGTGCATCAAACACGGAAAATTATATCCGGTGCATAGCCCACTTAAGGGGCCCGCCTACCCACCATAAAAGTTGTGATGTAGAGGTTCAGAAGGATCGTTTTTTCACAGAAAATATTAGTCGTGACACTGTGTGTTTGACATATAAAAGATATTAAGGTATCTCACACTAAGGGTAAATTGTTTCAATTCTATCAGTTCTTAAGTAAATAGAAAATAGGGCCTTAACATTCAAAAATAGTGCCTTTTCCGGCTTGTGTAATGCCGTTATTTTTTGTTATTTTTACTTAAAACCCTTTAACCTTAGTAGATCTATCCTTTAGCTTTCGATCCCGTGACTGTTTGTACCTTGTAACAACTGAAAATTTTGAAGAAATCTTGTTCTTGTAATATGTGTCCTGCGAAAATATGCAGTCAGCGTTGTGGAAAATTGAAGTATTCGCGAGACCGAGCCGAGAGGACAACAGAGAGAGCGAGAGACAACCTCCTCCACAACAGGGGTTGACCCAAACCCGCTTTTGTGGGGGAAAACTCCACGTCTATGAGGTCGAACGCCCGCTAAGGCGCTATGTAGGCGGGCCCCTTAAAGAGGGTGGACTTGTTGGCCGTCTACTTCATTTCCGAGGAAGGTAGTAAAATGATACTGTAAGAACACACTGAAGTACGACAAGTTGCATAGTTAAAAGTGTGCAGGCGAAAGTAGAGATTAGCCTATGCCCCTACTTCTCCATTACATTGACACGCGGCAAACGACTGTTTATCCCTGCTTGTACCTGGAGAGTCCGCGAAAGAATCGCTATGTTAGGATAATATTCCCAATATAATTTTGGTACTTGGATGTATCACGCAAACAAGGCAATTGTTTATCACTATATATGATGACAGCAACGACAATTATTTTGTTTATACGGGTTGATAAAAAGATGACTTCAGCTTCCATGTCTGTTAAGCATGAACAATTTATTAGGATAAATTAAAAACATGTGCAGCATCCTAACTCCATCCTGTTTTTATCCAGTTTTGCATCATCTGTTGTTCACATCGATAATGTACTTCAGAAAACATTTAGTTTGACTGGGTCAATTTTATGACACATCGCATCTTGGGAAGAAGACAACCACAAACGTAAAACTAGTAGTTATGAGATAATTATACTTTATCATAAATCATTAAGCCATTCACCTTATTTGAGAATTGCGCTTATCTTAGACAATTGTCACATTACACACTTGATGTAAATTTTATTAGTTACTTTCTCTGTTTTACTTTTGCTGATTTAAACTTATTATCCTGTTTACTTAGCGGTTCCCCGACGCATTTAAGAGTCAACAATAATTTTGAATTTATTATTCTTTTAAAATTTGTATAAGATCTCCTTGTGTCAAGCATTTTTTTAAATTTTTATTTACTTACTACATCAAAATTAGCATTTCTTTTCTCTCGTTCAGCAGAATCACGAAGTATTTTTCTTTTAAATATATTCTGATGATGTGGCTTAACATGGTTTACTTCGCACAGGAGGGTATATCAGTTTTCTCTGCAGTACTAAGTCATGTAGCCTAGGCGTAAGTTCATGAGTCCATCTGTCTTACCCTTTTTCGGCGATGAACAATAATGATGCTGAATTCATTAGCATCACAACTTATTTTCAATTCAATTTAATACGGCTCTTCCTTGTCTTCTTAAATTAATTTATTTTATTCCGTAATAACTCGTCACCATTTTCGTTTATTTTGTAGTTAGATCCAAAAGATGAGCGCGATAACATCATTTCACGTTATGCACATTCGCTTTGTCCACTTCATTTATCTCAAATGGAGATCAGTTTACGTGGCAGAATGTATTACTGTTACCCACTGGACAGGAACATAAACACACGTTTCTTCCGTTTTTCAGTGAATGAAATATACCATAACAATAAAATTTATGCTTTGGACAGGTGTACCAAAGTCATGAAATAAAATAGTTTGCATTTTCCCCAAAATAGCCATAAACATAGATGTGGCTGTGTAGAAATAAAAAAGAAAATGTAAAAAACTGTGTACATCTTTACTTGCAATATGACCAAAAATGTAATATGGCCGTATTGAACTAAAATGTAGGGCTGAATAACAGAAGTTTTATGTCTGCCTCCAATATTTTACACACCACATGTAGCCTTATAGTAACAAATAAAGATTTTTTTCTCAACAATGCGTCCTAGGTACTTCAGTTTATGAAATTTTTGCACTTATGGCCGTCTTCTTTCCAAGGTACGATGGTCTTAGTGTAGGCCTCCTATAAAACAGTGCCATCTGATTATGATGTTGTTTTAATGCTCAAAAGACATTTAAGTTATATAATTGCTGCACTTACTACACGACCAAGTCATCTGTGGTCTCGTTCAAGGCAAGCGCTAGTATCGATGTAAGACGGGGGAGGGGGAAGGAGAAGAAAGGGGCAGTAGAGGTATAATACAGACACAAAACGCTTCAAACCTAGCAGGTGGGATAAGCCGCAGCCGAGGGGAAGGAAAGGATCTGTGTGACCATGGGTAGTTCATAATTTTCCCGGGTCTACAGTTGACAAGGCCGTGTGGTACCTAAAAGTATTACATCTCATGGGACTTTAATATTGTGTGCTTTCTCTTACAGGTTTTAATAAGTCGTTTTAATTTAGTTTACTGAATTATTGAATCTCTTTATTAGGTGTACAAATATATTTGTGTACTTATACACCACGTATTTCAATTCATGTGTCATTTTGAAAAATATTGATATTAATTTTTTCGTATATTTTACTTACTATGCATATTATGCAATAAGGTTTTTTTTTTACAGTGAATAGGAGGCGAAGAAACATATGCTTCAGCAATTAAATAACTAAGGAGCCAATTGAAAAATATAACATGTTACGGTTTTTATTTTTCGTTTATCACATAGTAATTTCCCATAAGAAAACAATATCTGTTACTTTAAAAAAGTTTTAATTTGAGACTAAACGATATGGTTGTAAAAGAGCAGGAATTCTTCTCTGCATAAAAAAAAAATATTATGTTCTTTTTGTGAATTCAACAAGCAGGGAGACCGAAATATTATTATTCACCTTAAAAATGAGACCCTTTAATTGAAACTGTTTAAAGTATATGAAGTTATCATTTACTGTATGAATATTTTCACACAGGCTTCTTGTAGTTGCGAACCATTTTCATTACTTTCATAGTTTTACGTCGTATTTGTTTCGAGTTCGTAGATATATTTTTAAAGAAAACTACTTAAAAATTGTTTTTACAGCTTTATGTTTGTTTTCAAATAGTGAGTTTAATGTGTGAGCGCGCAATAACTCTCATTGTTAATATCCAGTGTGCAGATATTTTACTTTGATGACAAAAGTACACGTTGGAACACTGCCATTGTTTTCAAGACGTTGTCTCATTATTTAGTTTTACTAGCGGGAAGTAATGAGAGAAATATTAAAAAGACACAAACTATGAAAGATTGGATAGCTGCTGCAATACTCCAGATAAATTGGGAATTAGGATAAAACTGTTTTAAATCAATATCTTCGGACTGGTGACAGTTTATTAATGCTGATAAAAAAGCGCCCCTCCCAAATCTCCAACATTGCGTACCATGCATATGCGTGTAGTACTTTCTTATTTAAGACAAACTACTGAAGAAGCAGTATATAATAAAAGTGAGGAAAATGTTGGTTACGGTATGTTAATCGTTGTCTTTAAGGGCGCGGCACACTTCAGTTTTTAAAGTTTTTTTTTTTTTTTAATATTTGTAGCAGTTTTTTTCTTATTTTAGACATAAATTGTGACTAAATCTTCCTCTTTGAAAATTGTTGTATCTCTCGTAGTTTTCGCGTAATGAGTCGTAAACGTCAAAATTTGCACTTTACGGTTTTAAATACGCCACTAAAACCAACTGACATACCAAACAGAAAAATTCACAGTGTATAACAATGTTGTAGACTATGAAATGACACATATAGATACAAAATATATAATATTCTTGTATTTAATAAAAAAATTATGAATTTTGAAATAAATATTTAAAAATAAATTTTTTAATGGAAAAAATTATTTATTTTTGTTTTTATATATGTCAAATCATAGACTACAACATTGTTATACACTGTGAATTTTTCTGTTTGGTATGTTAGTTGGTTTTAGTGGCGTACATAAAACAGTAAAGTGCAAATTTTGGCGTTTACGACTCAGTACGCGAAAACTATGAGAGATACAACAATTTTCGAAGAGGAAGATTTAGTCACAATTTATGTCTTAAATAAGAAAAAAAATATCTGGTGCAAATATAATAATATAAAAAGACGGTGAAAACTGAGGCGTCCGCGCCCTTAAGTTAACATAACCACCTGCGCTTCTAAAATGACCGGACTCAATATTGAATACGCAATTCTCTTATTAACCACTTTACTTTTTGCACTTTTGTACAGCAATGAGTAAAGAGACGCAACGGTAACAAGTGGACTACAATCAGGAGGATACGAACTCGATCCCCGGCTCCAGTTGTCTTGATCTAAGTTCCATATTGTTTCCCTACATCTCTTATCAGATTGCAGGAATGGATTCTTTAACAAAGCCCATGGCTGATTCTTTACCCAGTTCCCCCGTTCAACTGTCTGTATCCGTGTTTAATGCCCTTAACTGTCGACGAGACGATAAGTCCAACTTAAAAACAAAATTTTGCTCCGGTTCTGCGTTCCATGCATATATTTTGAAAAACTTGATCAAGCTTGAGAGCCACCATGCCCAATTATACAATAATGAACTCACGTTTTCGTGTCGTATAACGTTTTGTATTTTATAAATTCAAATAAGTCCTAACTCACGAGCTTTCAAAATTTACTTAAGTCGTGTTATAAGACAGACTACACAAAAAAAAAAAAACTAAAAGTGTAATTTTATTGTCCATTACCAACGCAAACTCTATCGTATGAAGAGTGGAATAAATTTAAACTCGAGAAAAATAAAGATTAACGCCAATCTTTCCATGATACAGCTGCTATACACTGGTAAAAATCAACAAAGCGGATGAATCCATAACCTCCATAGAACGTTTGTGTTTCCTAACACAAGCACAATAATACAAGGGCTACAGTAACACATTATGTATGATGTCATGTTAAAATGTTACGTATATACAGGATTTTTGGTAATTATAGGTACAAACGAAAGGGGCGTGTCGAGGACGATGAAACAAGCAAATAATGCTATAAACATGGTTCAGGGTAACGACGTTTTTCCCGTTACGATATATGAACACGTGCAAACATGGCAATTTTTTTGAACGTGTACGAGCATCGACGCGAAGACGCGCTGAAGTCTGCCTTCACACGAACGGCTCCCATTCCAAACACTTGTTGTAATGTCTTCGTCCACATGTGCAGCATACTGACGTTTTGGTCCTCGGGAACACTGGTATTATAGCGTTCCTGTCGTAACATGTAATGTGTCGTATTGGGAAAACCAGTTGTTTCCGGGACTATGTTTATGGCATTATTTGCTGTTTCATCATCCTCGACACACCCCTTTCGTTTGTACCTATAATTACTAGAGATTGTGATATTTCGCGCATTCAATGACTTGCATGTTAGAGTCAAATATCCTATGCATACTCAAG
The DNA here is from genome assembly GCA_003012365.1 of Medauroidea extradentata. Taxonomy (NCBI): domain Eukaryota; kingdom Metazoa; phylum Arthropoda; class Insecta; order Phasmatodea; family Phasmatidae; genus Medauroidea; species Medauroidea extradentata. Next base: position 40,206 of record PNEQ01110636.1, read on the forward strand.
CCCTGTCTATTCGTTCATTGTCGGCTGTTCCACTGAGTAGCAGCTAGTGGACAAATTGTCGCGACTTATCCATAGGATTTTTTATTCTAACATGCAGGAGGTCATCGTGAAATTTCACCATCTCTAATAAATACCAAATATTCTACACACACACACAGACACTTATATATATATATATATATATATATATATATATATATATATATATATATATACACACACACACACACGCACTTTTTCGTGTCTATATTTCTGGTAAAAACAGAATGAACACGACCACTACATGTCGATTGGAAGCAAAATACATAGTAAAAAACCCAGTTACTGTTTGCGCAGACTCACACCGTGACCACCAATGACCCTGTAGCGAACTTTCTGGGATCCCATTGTCGAGCTACACTCTAAAAATAGTTAGTAAATTTACCACACGTGCGTATATTAGCGCTAAGAAAGTAGGTATGGTACAATTGTTTCCCAGACATCCGTGGTAGCACTCCTAAACTTTTTTATATAACAGCCAAATGTATACTGAAGTTACCAGACTTGTATTGTAACAAGTATAAAAGTTTGCGTATTCACAAGGCGGAAGTATGGTAACTGTCCCATGTTGCGTTTAGGTTAATAACTTCCTAAACATTTTAGGGAGTTTTTTACAGTGTAGCTGCAAGCCTTCTTTCCCCCTCCAACACTCTCTACTAGGGCCACGCTACTTACCTTCCGTCCCTACTTACACACAAATTGTCATTAAAATATTAATTTTTACAGCTTTCGTATTAGCGATAGATGCATGTCCCCGCAGATAATTTTTACCAGAAACGTTTGCTGCGTATGTCTGCGATGTCAATTTTTACACATCACACCCAGCCTGTTTTAAACTGTACTTTAAATATTTCTACCATGAATAACAAATTATCTAAAAAAAATTAATTAATTAAAAAAAGCGGGACCGCATACCAACAATCCGGTTTTTATTTAATTTTTTCATCTTTGCTGGTGTTCAGACGTGACCCGATGATGGAGAAAACCTTGCCACGTGATCAGACTGCATCAGTTTAGTTTTGTTTAGTATGGTGGTTGTAATCCGCGACAACAGCGCAGTTAGAGCCCAGCCCCGACGAGCCGCGGGGCGACAGGAAGTCAGGGCGCCCACGTCTCAAAGTGTGCGATCAAGCGCGCTGGCACGGCGCGACTGATTGCGTCCATCTCCGCCACTTGCAATTAGACGGTTAATTATAGCAGCCCCTTCCCCTTCTTCAACCACTTCTCCACCCTCTCTCCCCTTTCCCCCTCATTCTGTCTGTCTCTTTCCCGTTCATCTTCCCTGCTTTAACTTCCTTCCTAGAGCAGTGTCACGTGACTGGGTCGCCGCGTTCAAATATGGCGAAGAACAATATTAGATGTTAGTGCTAGCAACTGTACAAAAAATTCAGTCAGAATATGGGACAAAACAGTTATACCGAATAATGTAATTTCTGCTGCAGTTAGAATTTAAAAAGTATAGCTCTTATCAATAAAAATTGCAAAAAAAAAAAAAAAATATTTTACCTAAAGCCAACGGTTATAGGACCATATGAACAATGTTAAAAAATATACGGTCAACGGAACTAGTGAGATGATCTCTGAAAGAGTTGTGCAATGGGAGTGCATGACTGTCGTGCAGATGTACGTTTCGAAAGACATCTGCGTCGTAATAGTGTGTGTCCAATAAAACGACATCCAGTCAGAACTTGTAAGCTCACTTTCCTCAATGTTGGCACCAATTAGATCAAAAAGTCATACGAATGCCTTTTTTAAAAATTGGCCTTTATCACTGATCTTTAAGAACGTAGACAATTCTAGTTATTTTTTTGTCAATAGACTAGACTCCAAAGGGTTGTTGCTCATTTTAAGTCTCCTGTTCGTCGACAATGCCTTGACAAGCTGCGGATAATGTCTTTGTCCAAAAATTTAAAGTTTCGCAGTAGAGTGACTGACTTATAGCGGCCACAGACGCATATGACATCACGTAGAGACAATTGACTAATTAAATTACATCATGTGCTCTGGTATGTAAAGAGCAGTGAAGTCAAGTTTGTTTACAAATGTCGATAATTTTGCAGGTTCCTGCGAAAGTATCATATTTGAACTGATATACCAAACCTTAACTCCGCTACAAATAAGTACGCTAAAAATAGTTAATTCCATATTGGAGCAGTAATTCCCGGTTAAATATAGTTTCTCAGGAAAACTTATACAGACTTGGATAGTGGGTTTCTTATCCCAAAACAAGAAAATGTCCATGTTAACGTAGGTCCGGAAATCCTTGGTTTTTGAGTTACAAACGAACGTTTAGTTCAACATATTACAAGGTAATCGGTAGTAAAAGTAATGTTGCTAAATTGATGAATTATGTTACGGATACAAGTATGCAGATGCCCTCATTTGTATCCTCTATAGCTGGGGTATCCAAACTTATATCGACGAGGACCACGTTTTATTCCAGAATGGTGGCCACGTGCCGAACTATACATATAATTAAGCAAAATCATAAATCACATAGTTTAGTTGGAATTTTTATCTTATATTTATTTTCTGCTATTTATTTGTGTTATTCCTTGAGAAAATATAGTACAATATAGTAAAATTGACTTCAAATGTTTTTGTAAATAAACTCTAAGCCTGTGTTACTACAAAATTAGTCTAGTAAAGCTTATTTTTAATTTACGTAAGTATTCATTTTGGCATTATAATACTTAATTAAATTAAGAGCTTAAACTTCTTAATACACGAATAAACTATTATTATTCCAGTGAGACACGTGATACTGTGTTTTTGCGACATTATACCTTCTATCTCAGGCTCAAATTGTGTCTTTCCGACCATCATGCAAATGTTCGTCGGACAGTCGTGATCGGTAGCGGTTTTACACATATTTCATTTTTGTAAATGTCTTTTCACACACATATGTCCTGCCAGTTACTGAAATAATACAGCGAGCGAAGTTATTGAAAATACTAAATGTGTTGTCTGAAAGACCAGTAAAAATCTACTAAGTTCTTTTCTTTGAATTTGTCCTTCAATATGTTGCTTGACTGCATGTGTTCCGACACTTTACCTCCATTTTTACCGCCTTACGATCGTATAATTCACTTGATTTGTTACCGAAAATAATGTGATCTTTGCTAATTATGTATCAAACTAGAATCGTGTTTGCGTACCGGATAAAACTTTGTCACGGGCCACATTTGGCCTGCGGGCCGTAATTTGGTGACTTCTGCTCTACAGCTAAGGCAATAACTTTTTCGCGAAAATAATTTTGCCCCAGTTTGTTTCAGTGCCTTACGTGCACATCTGCAATCCTGCTTCGTAGTCAGTAATTATTGATTGGAAGTTTTAACTTTAAGCGTCTTGTGGTTCTGCCCGCTAACCACAGACGTGTGATGTTGTAGTAACCGTACTGTGATTGGCACAGTCAAATAAGTGACGTTTCTACACGAAGACACGCTGTCAATAACTTGGAAGCAAAGCTGCAGATGTGCACGTAAGACACAAACAAACTGGGGCAAAATTATTTTCGCGAAAAGTTCATGGCCCTATCTATTGCGGATGTGGGAGTATTTGACAGGGTGCGACAGTGCATGGTACGACGTGTGTATGTGTGTGAGGAAGGAAGATTATGTTATTTCCAACTTTTACCGTTACTAATATCATAAATTCACAGTAAATGTTTGAAATGACAGCTTCTTGCTTCGTCATGCACATACACACGTCGTGTCAGGCACTGTCGCACCCTGTCAAATACTACCATATTCTCCATAGAGGATACAAATGAGGGCATCGGCATACTTGCATCCGTACCGTCATTCGATTATCTAACAACATTAATTTTACTACTGGTTACCTTGTAACACATTGAACTAAACTTCCATTAATAATTGTGGGGTTTCTAGCAAAAACCACATAAGTCCATAAAGTAAGATTTTGGCAAACGTCAAAAACATCCACCACTCTGTTAAATTAGCTTTATGCCAGATATCTATTTTCGTATTATATGAGAATGCTTATAAAATAGTTCTAACTACTCAATTTGTGTATAGTTGCCAATGTCAAGGAAGAAATAAATAAAAACTGAAGGACGTACATGGTTTTTGCAGAAATTATCATATACTGTATGTGGTTTTTGAAGAAACTTAATATAATTGTTAATCGAAAAATAATATATTTTTAAACGATTATGTTTAGTTTTATTGTTATATATTTTTTGGAAATAAATGATAAGAAATAATCTACAACACTGTTGTATATACAACACTGTATCATTGATTATATGCTGGTCAAAAAGAAACAAGTAGGACAACCATATCACATGGTCTGAAAAATTTTAATAGTTTTGAAAAAAATTATATTTGTACGGGATATGGTTTGTTTTATTGATATATATTGAGACTATTCATTACAGCAATGAAAATATTCTAGCTTTCATATATGTATGAAAATCACATTTGAATACATTTTATATTTCTAAACAAAATTTTGAATTTGAAACAAAAAATTGGCCATTTTAAATATTTTTTTTTAAAAATACAGAAAATGTTACTGGAGACTTTTACATACCTCTTGACGTAGTCCTTGACACTGTTATTTAGTGTGAATTATTTAATTTCTGTAAGTCAGTTGGTTTTCGTTTCGTGTATTAAACCGTTTTATGCAAATTTGGCCTTTAACATGCCACTGTACGAAAACTATGAAAGCTAGAAAATGTTCATTACTGTACACATAGTCACAATATTTATATCAATAAAACAAACCATATTTTGTATACAAATAAAAATTTTTTAAAGCCGTTCAAATTGGCGTCAACTCCCCCCTTAAGATAGGTTAACCTTAACCTTCACATCCACTGATGTTGTCATCACTGCCAGTATCGTAGTCATTGCGCCTGCATAAGTTTATCATCGAATACTCTATCATCAGCATTTTACATGTACTCCATGATACCCTTGACATCTTTTAATGTTGCAGTATGGACGGGAACAAATGGCTGAGGTTTCAGGATAATTTCAGTGGGCAATACAATAGAAATTAACTACCACACTTTATCGTTCAATAGCAGCCCGAATGTCATGCATTTCACTGGCTACTATCTTTCACAAAGTGAAAGAAGATGGGTTTTTTCTTGCTTCCATTATTATTATGTCAGGAGTTCTCACAGAGGGAGTTTTTGCTTTTTCAACTCGATAAGACTAAAGTTTTGGTCGTTCGGCAAATAACTATGTCCTCTCATAGGAAACAGGTATGGGACACTATTAGTCATTTTGAAGCCATGAACCAAGTAGTACAAAAAATACACCATTACGTGGTTCTTATTTTGCACAGTGCATCTATCACTTAAGTAGCAGATCAATATAGGTGGTACCTAACTTACTGAGATATTGTAAAATCATACTATTTACTTCATTTGCTCCCTTATGCCTTCACGTTCATGGTAAGTAAACATAGTAACTTCATCAGAACCTAAGATATGGACTCCAAAAACATTATACCATAGTTGTCTTGAGTAAAACACAGTGTTTGTTTTGAGTTGGGGAAGAGGAAGATTCTGAATATAGTCAAAACGTAACCTAGATCCCCTGATTTTTCTTTTATACAAGACAGTTTTTTTTTTTTCGATATACGCCTCAGCTTTACTCAAGTGAAGATACTTTTCCAGCAAGAATTATTTTTTTTTTTTCTGAATTTAGCGCAGTGGAAGATGTTTACTTCTCAATAGAATCACAAATAGAACAGGTATATGAACATGGGTATCCAAAGGTAATATTAAGCAAAATTACGATACAAAATACAAAAATTCAAGACTGAGAGGTACTCTCACTCCGGATCGCTTCTCTCATATACATTCCTTGCATGGCTTCAACGCCCGTTCAAAAATTGCAATATTCTACAGATACCTTCCATATAAAACCAAACCATTTTTGAATAATTTTCTGTGACTGCTTCGCGCCTCTGGAATATCTTGAACACGCTCCCGCAATAACTGAGAGGTACGCAAAGTTCAAACATATTCAACAAAAAGTCAGGCTTCATTTTCACAACTGAAAAATAGATGCTCTCATTTAGAATTTTACCATGATATAACATTTCATGTAAAATAAAAATCTACATCAATTCCGCGTTTTTCAAAACATAATATTTGTGATGGAGTAATTGGTAGAGGTTTTTAATTGGTAATGTTTCTAGGCGTAGCAATGCAGAAGGCCTGTGTTGACCATAAACACGCATACTGAAATTGTTCTGCCCTCGTTCTGGTGTGTCCGTCTGAACGTACTGACTGGCGAATTAATTTTTCACAGTAGACTATTGCTTTCCAGTACCGCCACGTTGTTGGCTTATGGCTCGAATCCACCGCACATGTTGTAGATTTGCGTCTGTGTCGGAACGAGCGCTTAAATATGTAGCAAACAGAATAAGTAGAGCCGCGATTTTGTGACGAAAAGATTTCTGAATAATTTGGTTTCAATTCAGTGATTGGGTGTTTTAACTCTGACTTGTTTTGGGGTTCTACTGGCAATTCACAGGCGTATGGTGTCACAATAATCTTATTCTGATTGGTACAGGCATATTAGGGACGTGCCTGAGCAAATACGTGCTGGCAAAAACCGTGATGCAACCGTGCGCGTAAGACACAGAAGCAGAATGACGTAAAATTGAATCGGCCATTGTTAAAACGCACTAAGTCTAAATTTCAAGAATATCTGGTTTTAATGGTAATGTAGATTTTTTTTTTTTTTTTTTGTATTCTGGACTGACTGAAGTTGAAGGTAACTTAATTCTTAAGTTCTGGGTATACAAACAAAATATATTCTTTATATTTAAACCCTGTTAAAAAGAACTAAGTCCTTGTATTTAATTGATTTCACTCACTTATAATTTTTGGACGTAACACCTTTTAACAATGACTGATTCAATTATTTTTCGTGACAGACTCGTGGCTCTAAAAATAAGATGTTCGTAATGCATTTACTAGAAAGCCGCTGCTGTCCGTCATGGAACATTTCGAGATCCAGGAATGGAAGGTGTATGGGGCATGATGTAGTGTATTGAAAGGTAAGAGGGGTGGTGAGGATAAGGGCAGAGGTAATCCGGGCGTGGTAAAGCGTGCAAGCGGTGCTGGGGGGCACGCGGCAATATGTGACGTGTGCGCGCTTGTAATTAAGAGCGGCCGAGGATAAGGCGCACATGCATTGAAGGATGTGCAACGGCGCGTTCACGCCAACTGCAGTGGATCGCACGGCCGCGATAGTCATCTAACAGCAGCCAGCCATTACGTGCTAGAACGGCGTGTGTGCCGCCGTGTCGCATCTTAGGTGAGTGTTAGACAATTTTATTGTATTTTCAGTTTTTGAACCAAAACATTTATTCCAACTGTATTATCAAAATGTTCTCTTCGGAAAAGCTTAGAGGATATGTTCTTGGTAAACTGCTTGACATAAACAATAATGTAATATTTCATTAATATGTCTGCAGAATCATTGAAAGAGAATTCTCTTGCAATGATTCTGTGTGACAGATTAATGAAATATTCCACTAATATTTACGTCCCCGAAAATGGAACTTTGCAGCTGCCCATAAGTTTACTAGAGGAACTTTATCTTTTATCGAATTAAAAGTAGCTTCCAGTTTCCTAAGATTACTGTGTGTATCCCACGATTCTTCAGTAATAGGTTTACGCTCTCTAGCGCTCGTTGAACATATTTTTTAGTTTTTTAAATCCGATTCAAATTTTACATGTTGAATATCTTTCGTCCTTTATTTTGGCCTGTAAAGTTGTATTAATATAACTTGGCTCTACATGAAGACTACAAATTTAGTTTGTCTTCCTAGTTCTGTTAACAGGGTAACAATTCCTGTTATTTTACTTCAATGAAGACGTTGTGAATTATCCCAAATCATGAATGACTTTCAAAAGACACTGTATCCTAGCTGACCATCTTGTTTCCTAGTTATCATGACATATGAGGGTTAGTTACCCTCCTTCAATTGCAATAATGCATATTATGTCTGCAAGTAAGCTGCAACAATGCTATAGTAATATCTTGTGTTCGTCCTCGCCTTGGCTACATATTAAAAATGTGTTGTCCATGTATCTCAACCACCACTTACATCTATATTGTCTTGAATCGATAGGTTCTCGTTCAGTGTTTACTACCGAGCTGTTGGCTAGAAGTAGAGACAAAGGTAAATTCAGTATGGAGATATAATTTACAGTTCGTTCCTACGTGAGATTGTAGATGTGATATTGTATTTTACCAGCACTCGATGGGTATTGTCCAAGTTCTTCTTCAAGTATCTGGAGAATTTGTGACAATAGGACTTATGTGAAAACACAAACCTCACTGAAACTAACCAAAGTACCACGTGACTGCGTGGATATGTTGTAGAATTTTGATCGACGAAATAAGTTTATTTGGTTTGTGTGAGTGTATTTGGAGCGATGATTTCGTTGAAGAATCTGACCAACGGGTGTGTTGAAGAGTAGGCAACATTCGGTACCTCAGGCACATAATTAGATGAAAACAGCGTGTTTGCGCAACGGTTTGAAAAATTTAAATTATTCAACAGGTAGTGTAGCTTTATTACTCGCAGGAAGTGCTTTGTTTCTGGCCTTTTAGTATGGGACTTTCACGCTGTAACCATGTTATTTTATTTGTGGAACTTGTTGACAGTTCACGCATATTTCTAGCTGTGTCTCTTTCGTTACGATCAGCGTTTCCCTATTTACAGCAGTCTGTATAAACTTATTTAACTTTCGTGGATTTTTGAGAGGCTTGTATATCATGTTTATACGAAACACGCTGAATTTTTTAACTAAGTTATTAGACGGTAGTGTGAAGTAGGTGTTCCTTCCGCAGATAAACAAATTAAATGCATGCTGAGCAGTTTCCAAAAAAAAAAAAAAATACATTAACGCAGCACACATAGGAAGGCTCCATAAGACCATAAGATTGGGTCACGTTAGGATCTGCTCTGTAACAGGTTATGTGCATTAAACTTTGTAGGTGGAGTAGTCCAGCAGGATAGTAGATATACCTTACAAGGAATTAACCTCAGCCTTCGTATGGATCACACATGACGGTCTCTCTTCTGTTTACAAGGGAAATATTAATCAACTGATACTGCAAGCTTCGTGTAATATTAATCGCAAGTTTAAGAAAACACGCATGGATCTTATGTAAGATAGCACAAAAGTACACATAATTTTTTTTGAACAAATATCTTTCGTATTATCTAAACATCTGGTTAAAAAAACACGATTTTTTTTTTCTCGAAAAGTAAACTTACCAACTATAAAACAAACCATTTCTAAAATCTTTAAATTACAACAAGTCCATTAAATAAGTACGATCAACCACGTCGCGTAGCCCGCAAGAGTCAACAAATAAATTAACAATTCTTTTTAGTTTAGATATTTTTAAAACTACATAAAAATATAATCTCGGGGTGATTACTGCTGAAAAAAAATATAATTTTACATTTCTTTCTATCCTTAAGGCCTGTAGGATATTCAAAGACCGCATTATAGATCTGAAGAAATTACGAACAAACACGTTTCACGTGAACATATTTAATCATGTATTTAAAAATCCAGCACTCTTCGCATTAGAAGTCGGTATTGTTTTTCAACAATATCTACCAAATCGCCAAAAGAACTAATATTGTGCATTTTTGTCTCCTCAGATATCGTCCTTTAAATTTAAAAAAACTTTTGTGAAACAAATAGGCCTGTGAAAATTGGTTCATCTGTAACGAAATTCTTATTTACTCGTGTATACATTTTGTTTCTTATTTTGACGAGGGGTCATTTGGAAACGGGCAGCTCATAACATATTCTGGGTGAATTTTCGAAATGTACCTGTCCCTGAGGATAACAAGTGAGGACGTAAGGATGAAAATGTGTCCCTTAAATCACTTCCTAAGGGTCTCTTAATCTTCCCACGTCATGTTGGTATAGGGATGATTTTTGGGAACAGTCTGACACTTAAGGATAACAAGTCATTACGTAAGACTATAAATGGATCCACCGAATCGATTTTATAGGGGGTCCTACGGCTTCCCACGCTGTGTCGTAGGATGAATGATCGAAAAATTCTGTTCGCTAAGGACAAAAAAAAACATTTTAAAAAATATACAGTTTAGGAACCTCTTGGATGTCTTAATTTTCTCGAATTTAAAAAATTAAGAGGGTAAAATGGTATGAAATATGTTTTAATTAATCCACGTTTGCGCTTTAACCCGTTCAGATAGCGAGGTCATTTTCGCTTCAAAATAATATCTCTAAACATGCATATTACCTAGTTTTTCGATTTTCCGTTTTTCGAAAATTAACGGGTTGAACAGCAGTAAAATGTGTTTTCAACCAAGCCTCGATAACTCTTAAACCCGTACATTTATTAAGGTGATTGTTGTTTCAGAATAAAGTTTACGAATGCTTTTAAAAAGCAATTTCAGGATTTTAAGCAGTTTTCAGCATTAAAAAATTAAACGTGGTTGCAGTTAATCTTCTGTGTCTCTTAAACGTGTTGAGTTATCGAGATAGTTTTGAATAGGAATGAAACTTGCGTAAATACAAAGACAACAATTTCACGAAGGAAAGTATTCTAATATTCATGGAGTGGAAAGACGTAAAATATTCCAGAAATGCCGTGAAGCCGGTATGGCTACGGAGAAATAATTTAAAAGTTGTTACTTTTTGCTGTCCTATTGATACGCCTACCTGTTTGAGTACGGGCCTGCTGTATACACGCATTTTTGTCTTGAAAATTCTAACGACCTATCTTGGCGTACTTGTTTGGAACACCGGAAGGAGGTTTTGGGTTCGAATACCGTATCAGGCAAGGCGACGGAGGACTTCTGTGATATTATATAAACACACATTATCGACAGGTGGCAAAAAAAGTTAATTTTCTATTTGAAGTATGAACATTTAAGGGTGTAAGCACCCACTAAGGGGTAAAAAGGAGTAAAGTATGTTTTATCGATATCCGGTGCGGTATAGTTATGCTTTGGGGATGAAAAAGTTGTAATATGTGTTTCCGCCGTATCTTCAGTATTTCATAAACACGATTAGCTATCGTTATAGTTTTTCCTTCAAAAATTTCACGCGGGCAAAGACGTGGCCGAGCCGCTAGTTCAACTGAAATGCAATTAAAACATTTCTGGATAGTTGTAAAATATACAGCGACAATTGCATTTCATATCTAAAATGTAATTTCTAAAGTTTCTATACTTTTTGTGTTTTCTTCGTTTTAAATACACCAAAATTGCTGTTTTAAACTCTGGTGAACTATAACCACAGTGAAATGAGAGTTTTTTTGTAAAAATATATATTTCCTTTCAGTCTGTATTTTAATGACAACCAAATTTTGAAATTTTATGTTGTGAAACTTTTGTAGTTAATTTTTACTCCCGCCAACTATTTTTGAAAAAATTATCCCAGTCTGGATCTTATCACTATATATTCTAACCTAAATACAGACTTCAGTACATGCGATTAACTAGGAATATGTTAGTAAAACATCTGTAATAAATAGCATTATTTTTTAAATATAATATTTTGGCATGTCAACAATTATTTGATTTTTTAAATTTTGTGTTGTAAATTTACGAGAAAAAATTCTCATAATTATATTTATTCATATTTAAAATTTTCACAGTAGTGATTTACGACTAGTCAAGAGAGTCATGATAACGTTAGTTTTAACGATAAGGACGTAATGGCACAAAGTAGTCTGAAATCTTAGGTCCAGCTTCAAGGAAGAAAAGTTAAACTTGTTGGAGGTCAAACTAAAATTCGCTTAAAATTCAACCACGACTTTGAACTCAGATCAAGTGTTTACATTTCACCAGACATTTTTCGCTAATCGCTAACCTCGTGTAGTAATTAGAACGTTTTTAAATTTTTGGCAGCTGGTTAAAACACAGTTACAATGCGGTTGCGATGTTTTTTGTTTGTTTAGGGTTTGAATAATAATAATAAATGAATGATTTGTTGATTTGTTAACGTTAATAAAACGTTAATTTGTGCAGTTCAAGTTATATAGTTTGAAATTGGAAGGAAATGTGACTGAACTAACTTTACAACACGTTGAAATAATGTTATAGTTACCAGTAAATAAATATTTGACAAGTAAAGATAATATGATATAAAATTGTTTATTACGTTAATGTGACGGCTAAAAGCAGTTTGCCATAATATACAACATTTCAGTCATCTAAAGTAGTAATACATTAAAGACTACTTTTATTTTTCGAATATCAGCCTATAAATTCATGCCAACATGTTATGCTCCTTCTTTCTGCCAGACTAAGCTGAAGGAAATTAAACACCTAATGATGACATTCTAAAGCTCAACTTCGTTTATCAAACTAACACCAGTGTAAACTGTCGGTGAAATGCATTTCAACTGTAATCTCGATTTAGCTTTTCTTAAACTCATGAACCCCTCGTGATGAAATCTGCTTTGTTCGGAAGCGTTCGACGAACCACGCAAAGCCTGTATTAAATCGTAAGTTCAGACTCAGCTTTCTTAGATCCAGACACCTGCGTCAACAGCGATACGACAGCGTTCTTCTATTAGCACGGATGTGGACCAATCAACTTTGACGGGGAAGACACGCACCCACAAGTCCCTCGTTCCTCTGCCGTGTCTTCCGTTAGTTTCTTCCCTCCCCCTCGCCATTACCTACTAAACACGCTTGATTTACTTACCAAATTTCCTATTAGTGAAATAAACTAGCTTCTCCCCATGTTTCCTTCTTGAGTCGTTAACACTCTTGAGGCCCCATCACTGCACCCACTCCCTCTCTCGCGGAACCACTCTTCCTTCGTTCGCAGCATCCCCCTTCCTTTTCTCCCACTCCAGCCCACTTCTATCAAGCGAGTACTTTGTTGTTCCTGACTTCAGCCAACCACTGCGCTGGCAAAGATTTGTTCCTGCACGAAGCCACGTTAGTTTTAAATAATCTACTGTTTTTGGTTCGGTGTCTACAAAGCACAAACGTCTATTTCGGAGCCAGGTGGGATCAAGGTTAGGGATTTTTATGTCCAATTATATTCGGTGCATAAGTAAAAAAAATTCGTACTTTTACCAGTAACAGCTTGTAAACTAATGTCAAAACATTTATCAGTCACGTCCAATAAAACTAGAGAGATACATTCTTTTTTCTGAGCAGATTGTACAACATGAAAGAAAACAGCCTTCGAAGGCCTGTCAAAATAAAACTCTTGAAACTGTTTGTAAAAAATAGTTTTTTGTCACTTCAAACAATTGATGCAAAACGTTAAAGAATTATTTGTAAATTTACGAAAACTACCTTTAGTAAGTATGCAAAATTGTTTCTAAAGATACAGGCATATTGTTTTATTTGCAAACATTTCCTGTAAAGTTCACAATATTTTTGTGAACATACAAAATATATTTGAAAACTAATTTCTAAATAATTTGTTTTTAAGAGTACAAAATTTTACTAAGGTAAAGACACAGAATATGAGACCTATTTGATAAAAATATCGTAGACAAAAATTAACTTTGAACATGTACACTATCACTCCAAATAGTTTACTCAAATGTGCAATACATGTAATTGGTATCTAAAGTCAAATATTAATTTATTGTGTAATAAATCAATTAATCAGTGCTTAAAAAAGCGCTTCTAATATGAGAGACATTATTTTTTATCCTCTTTCGGCACTGATGACAGACAAAGTGAACGTCAGTGGCACTGCAATGTTCATGAGCTCAACAACATCAGAATGTACACTCTATACACTGTTCACCTTGCGTGTCATTTGAAAATATAAATCCATAGAAGCGGCACTGAGCATCGCAGTCTTCTTCGCCAGAGTTTCAACTCTTCGTCAGATTCGTCAAGCTTTAGCTGTCAACTAATTTTCTTTTGAAACTTGGTGATTCTGATGCATAAGGCAAAGGTTTTCTCCCAACAATTTGTCGACTGCACTTCGTTGACGCTTCTTTTTTCTTCTTCGCTACCGTAGCTGCTTCCAGGCTCCTCAGGAAGTTCGATTTGTAAGGTGATGATGAAATCACATAGGCTTTGCCACTTCTTCGACTTCGCTGTAATGCTGAAATTATAGGAAGTAGTGTAATGTCTGTTGGTGACACAGGAAACATTACATCCGAAGATTCTGAAGCCGTACTACCTATTTGTTGAGTATTTTGCCCAACAGAACTGAATGCAAGGTAAGATGAGTGGGCTTTACATCTCGTCGACGCAGCGAGGTCATTACAGACGGTGACACAACTCGGTACAATTACAGGAGTTGGAAGAGGAGTCGGCCACGGCCATTGTTAAGGAACTATCCCAGCATTCGCCTGGAGAGATTTCGGGAAACCATAGAAAACCGAAATCAAGATGGTTGTAGCCGGGAATCAAACCCGTGGCCTCCTGAACGCGAATCCAACGTGTTACCGTTGCATCACCCCACTCGGTAACCAGACTGAAGGATTATCATTAGAATGTCCCACACCAGAAGCGGTAGCATGTACGATGTTCACGGACATAGTAGGCCCAGCATCAAAAGGAGCTATACAAGAAGAAAATTTCAATGTTCACTAGCTGGGGATAACTGGAAGGATTTGCACCAGAAGCATGTTCAATGTTCACTGGCAGAACATTGGTAGCATAAAATAAAACTACATCAGAAGAGGCGGCGTGCGCAGCTCGGTTGGTATCAACATCTCGATCAGGGGGCCGATTAAATATTGCCACCTGCTATTAGCACCGACGACGCAGCGCAACGAAAGTGCAGAGCAAGTTAAAAGGGTTTTCTATGGCATTACGTGGGTATATAATTCCAATGCAACGCAACCAGAAGCAACGCAGGTGCAAATTTTGCATTGCACCCATTAAAAGCGATATTTAATCGTCCCCCAGGATTTGGATGGTGACTATGGACAGCAAAGTCACATTCATGAAAGATATCTCTGTTTATTGGATAAAATTCTGTTTTGCGGAGTGGGTTTACTGCAATTTCTATTGTTGCAGCGGGTTGGTATGCTGCAACTAATAACTTTGCCACAAAAAATGGTGTTTTAGTAAGATTTTGGTTTTTCCTTAGAAAATACTGTATTTCTGAAACAAAATATGTTTCAATAAGTTACTTAAAATAACCAACATCTAGTTGCTGA
Source organism: Medauroidea extradentata (assembly GCA_003012365.1). NCBI lineage: Eukaryota > Metazoa > Arthropoda > Insecta > Phasmatodea > Phasmatidae > Medauroidea > Medauroidea extradentata. The sequence goes on from PNEQ01110636.1 coordinate 55,391, forward strand.
ACCTTGTGTGAAGAGTGACGAGGGATACAAATAATTGAAGCATAGTTGCATCTAGCATTACTTATAACATAGTTATTTCGGGTGTGTGAATAGTGGTTTTCTAAAACTAGGAGAATTGGTTCTTCTAGTAATGTCTTAGTGAAACAAGTAAAATGAACCAATTACTTAGTAAACTAATTGGCACCCACAAAATAGCACCAATTGTTGCACCATCCACGAGTTCGAAATTCGTGTTCTTCCTGGGCCGCACAATTAATTGCGGGACAAAATATTAAACTATATTCATTTAAGTTGTATGTTTATACATACATACGAGAACATAAGTTCATTGTATTTGTCTGTGTATAGCTTGTGTTTGAATCACAATACAAATTTTATATTTAGTTTAAGCTTTCTGTAGTTATATTAGTACTGAATTTATCAGTATTTGAAAAGGGAGAAATATCCGATCAGTATCTGCTATTGTATTTGACGTACATTGGAAGAAAAATTTGTATTATATTTGGTAAATTATTGTGCAGTAAACACAAAATTATTTCATTATTTACACGAACAAATATTTTTATGTTGGCACATATAATTTTTTTTATCTTATCTGCCTATTTGATTAGTTATTAGGCCTATGTAATGCTTACTTGCCGAATGTCATTAGCACGTTCGTTAACAACGATTATCTACCTAAGTTCAATGAAACGTTCAGGATCATACCACTAGTCCACGAGTATCTCATGCTCGATATCCTCAATGCCACGAAAGGGGTTCATTATATATCCCTTGTATGTCCCTGTGTCGTTTGAGAAATCAGTTCTTCGAGTTAAGGTATTCAAAACAAATAAGTTGAAATCACTGTTTAACAAGTGAAATTAAACCATTAAAATGACCAGCACGCTTTCAGTGAGTCCACTTGCTTGCAGCTTTCCCAAAAACAAATTAAAACAAATCCGAGTTAAGTTGCAGTCATCTTTCCAGACTTGGAATTTGACTATCAGGATTGCTGTTTTTTAAATACACTTTGTCATGTTTATAAAAAATTGCAACTATAACAAATTACAGCTATACCTTATGCATACCTTTCTAATCAAATTAACTTGTGACCATGGAAGAAATTAAAACCTTCACTTACTTTAACGAACATGTTAGTTGCATTCATCGTCTAGCGTTAATTCTTCTTCATAAAGTATGTTGTTTGTGAGAATCACTCTTTCTCACTTATAATCGTTAGGAAAACATGAGTTTCATGAAAATATTTTTGCATAACTTTGTTTCATTGCCTTATGTAGGCCTACACACATACAGCTCTGCTTCATGGTCAGTGATTGGCAGAGACCCTGGTTTTTAGCAAAAATAATTTTGACCCACTGTTTCCGTGCCTTACGTGCACATCTGTAGTTCTTCTTCGTGGTCAGTGATTGGATATTTTAACTGCCTACCTGCAAATTACAGACGTGTATTGTTGCAGGAACGTTATTGTAATTGACTCAGTCAAATGAGATACGGCTCTTCACATACACACGCTGCCGATAAACACGAAGTAGAATTGCAGATGTGTATGTAAGGCACTGAAACAAACTGGGGCAAAATTCTTTTCGGGAAAATCCAGGCTATCTAATGATTGGATGTTCATAGCTCTCATCATCTTGGGTCTCTACTCGCTAGTCACAGACGTGCGGTGTCGTAGAAACCCAGTTCTGATGCTGCGTATATAAACATAAGGCATTGAAACAAAGTTGCGCGAAAATCTTTTCGCGTAAATAAGAGATTCGTACTACTGCTTGACAAACCTAAGAGTAGCCCCTGGTAGGAGAGGTAAGAGCTCTAGTGTTTCGAGGTCGCCGTGCAGGTAATGGAGGGGAATGTCTTGTAGCCCTCCCTGAACACTCCATTCATATTGTAAGCGACCATCTGTTGTAGGTCTAACAGGCCTGTGCAATGATGTTCCTTGTAGATTCACAGTGCAAAACGACACGATCTGGACAACAACTAACTACACACTGGCTGTCACTTCTCAGCTGACGAGACTGTACGCGGTGCATGTCGCGACGGCCATCCTACTTGCTCGCTATTGGCTGAGGGTGTAGCGGGACATAAGAGAGTAGGAGTGTGAGACGTGTCAGAGAGGGGGACGGCTGTAGATCACATATTTTCCGAGGACACACTTAGGTTTGTCAAGTAGTAGTAATCAAACCCGTTCTGTCATGTGATGTTTTTGTTAAGGAAGGTGCCAATTTCACTTGTCGCACTGACAACTACTGAAGCAAGCATGAGCCTTCCATGACGTATGTCTAATGACAGTGGATGGAAGGCTTTAAGAAAAAACCATATTTGGACGAGTTGACGTTCACAGTTAAGTAGAGATAAAATATTTGCGGTGAAAAGAATCTTCAATTATATAAACTATGTACAGACTGCTGCATATGGGCACCTAATTCTGTATCATGTCACCAGGTTAGTTCTTGATTGTAGGATACAAGTTTGAACCTTTGTAACGATGAGGCAGTTTTTTTATAGGAACATGAACTGAGCTAAGTAATCGATATTGTATACCAGACTAACTTAGGCAGTAATTTTCACTGATATAACTTACAGTTGCACTGTTTGTGATTATTCATATAACTTAAACATATTTTCTACTACAGATTTTTTTTCAATGAAATTCTGCTAAACTATAAATACGTCAATATGAGTGATGAAAGCAAAATATATTTTACTAAAGTAATTTTCAAGAGGAAATGTAATAAATATAACTGCGATTACTCAATGGAAAAGAAGACATCACAAATGGGAAAGTTATTAAAAATTATAAAAACATAATACATTCGTGGCAATTATTTTTTTAAATATGTCTCTACTCTGGATAATGCTTAAATAATAAGATTATATTATTAGTTTTTCCGTTAACCTAATGAAATAATGTCGCACGAAGTTTATGATGTCTGAATCCGCTTGCAATGCCATTCATCACGTGCGTTTTACCGCGTAAATAATAAAAACATTTTTACGGAGAATTATAATTGTATATAATTCTGCTCCTTTCTCATGACGTTGCCATCAAAACTATGTGAGAAGAGCGTACTCTCTGACGCTTATGAGGTGGCTGTCTTTTGACTTCATAAATACGCGCGGAAATCTAGAACATGATGACTAGAGGAAAATTTACATACAAATCGAATTACTTCTGTGTATTGACTTCGGAGATTGAAGAGCTTCGTCCTTGTCATGTGGCGAAGAGGAACCCAGAGGGTGAGCCAGGAGAGAGGGAAGGAAGAGGAGGGGGAAAATATTTCGGGAGAAGAGATCATCTTTCCAGAAACTGAAAGGGGAAGGGGTCCCTGACACAGCATCTTGCATCAAACAACGTCGCAAATGCATCGTGCTATCGCATGAAAATCGTTACAGAATTACTCCACTAAGGACTATAGCAAACAAATTCATTTTGTGTTACGTGTGGTTTGCCATATAGAAGACATTAAGTGAAATTATTTGTTTAAATAAGATAAATATATTCCCGTTAACTTTGACACAAACATGTATAGTAAATTTCAGTCTCGCAAATATTATCACTTACGATGGGAAACCGGTACCGAACAGTTCGAAATATCTGTGTTATCACAAAAAGAATGATGTATTTATTATTTATGTAGTTATTTGAAAAATGAGCCAAGGTTTAAATGTTTTTGTAAGATTACTAGCTGTCCAGGCTATGCCCATTAAAATTTTTGGGTACTCCGTTCTGCCTCTCTACCCTATTTCGCGCCCCTGTCACATTTTTTTTTTGCGAGAAACCTTCGTGGGCGCATGCACAACAACTTACCAACGTCGGATGGAGGTATAGGAACGCAAAGAAGACGAACGAACAAACAAACATTAATTTTAATATATTACCAGTTTTTATGGCGATATGTCGAATTGTACAAAAGTTAATGTACTACAGCGCCATATAGTAGCAAGTTGTAGCAAAATCGATATCACTAAAGTATTCTCCGTGTTCAAATAGTACAACAAATTTTACGGCGATCGGTTGAACGGCGTAGAAGTTAATGCACTACAGTGCCATCTAGTGGCGAGTTGGCAAGTTAAAGTAAAATTTGTAGCATAAAGACCTTCTCTAGGTGAAAAAACACATTTGTACCCAGTTTCATGGTGATCGGTAGAGGTGATGATGAAAACTTGACTGTTTGCTGGGTTTCAACGATACCTGTTGTTGGTTTGCTGTTGTGTCAGACGTGTATCACCCAATCATACATGTGCATGAAACTGCAACGTTTTCGAGGCTATTATCGCACAAACATTTTTCGCGATGTACCATAATTAGAGGTAAGTCAATTTCGCGGATTAATCTGGCAGTACCCTAGATTGCTCAGTCCTGTATACGCTCTGGATACAGTCGATTATTCATTGGCTTACAACATTACAAGCGATAGCTATGAATCATTTCCTTATTTACTACTGGCTTGCAGTAGTCAAATGCGTTTCGTGACAGCCGCCAGCCAATCACACACGTGATTACGAAGTATATATTTTTGGCGTTCAACCTGACCTGGAATGTATTTGCGAAATTGACGTACCTCTAACCATAATCTCTAGTGATCGGTAAATCGGTGTCGGAGTTTATCGATCACATACATACATATGTATGTATATACACAATTATATACATACATACATACAGACATACACACATACATATATACATACATACATACATTCGTTCATAAATACGGGAAATGATAATTTTTGAGCATATTTTCAATTAAATACGTCAGTGCCTTTCAGTTTTTTAAGTAAAATTTGGTGTATAAATATATTTGTTTTCTTATATGTGGTGTTGCCAAAATGTGGAATAGTACCTGGGTGCTCGTTTGTGTTATTCTTGTAACTCACTAATTCCTTGTGAGATTGCATATGTTTACCTATGTTTGCCAATGACAAACAAAGTCCTTTCGTTTGTTTAACTGTCTGTTTGTTTGTGTGTAAACTCTGGTTTTCTGTGACACACCATTGGCTGCAATGTCTTATGTCCAAACTACTTCTTTACTTTGTAACTCGCCTCCATTGCAAGAATAGTTCAAATATATCTACAATGGTTGCCAATGTAAAAAATACAATCTATAAGTTCTTAAAATTACAAGGGATAGCCGTGTAGAAGTACTTTCAATAAGGAAACTATTTAATTTTTAATACCCGTGTTTACTTTAATAAAGACACTTAACTTATTTATTAAATAACATTTGAATAAATATATTATTAAAAAACATGGATGTACCCAGTTTCGAACCCGCAACCCCACGCTTAGTAACTACGCCTCCAACCCTGTGTTAAGTAGTGTTTAGCATATTTTCCGAAGGGAAAAGTAGGCTTAAGAGATCTTCCTGTCTGTGTGTGTCTGTGCGTGAGTTGTGTATGTGTTCGTGTGTGTGCTTTCCCCCCCCCCCCCCCCCAATTTTTTTTAGACCAGTGGACCGAATTTCATTATCAATTATTGTACACATATAGTACTTAATAACCTGACTTGACTTTTGCGTATTTCATTTCAGCCCTGTTAATATTTTCAAAATGGCTGCCATTTAAATATTTTTCATCAAACTAGATATCTAAGGAACCGTATTTTAGAACTTCATCAAACTTGGTACACATAAATAACATAATAAGGTGAACTGAATTTTGTCTATGCAGTATAAATAGATTCGAAATGGTGGCCATTTATATATTTTTTTAATATATTATATTTGACGAAATATGTAATTGAATTTAGTCAAATTCGGTATACATATACCACATACTAATCCGACTTTACGTTTGATTATTTCGATCATACTATGTTCACATTTTTAAATGAGTGGCCATGTTTATCTTTTTAGCGTAATATGTCATCTGATGTGTAATTTTTCAGAATTCTATCAAACTTAGTACGCGCATACTATACGCAAAGCTAACTTGACTTGTACGTATTTCGTTAATCTATATTTATACTTACGTATTGGCGGTCATTTTTACATTTTTAGCATAATGAGACATATCTGAGGAAATATTTTTTTCGGAATTTCATTAAATATAGTACACATATACCAAATACTGTGCTGACTTTGTTTTTGTGTATTTTGATCATAATGTGTTCATTTTTTCAAACCGGTGGTCATTTTTACATTTTTCGTATGGGCTAGTATGACATATTTGGGGAAATATTTTTCCGAAGTTCATTAAACTTGGTGCGTATTTACTATCTTGTAAGTTGACTTGACTTTTGTGTATTGCGTTCATCCCATGGCATTTTTTTAAATAGCAGCCATTTCCTATTTTTGTTTTACAAGGGTTGGATAAAATCAAGTCATTTAGTATACGTTATAAATATTTAAGATGCAGAGCCCTTCTGTATGTACCCTCTAGTTCTCCCCATTCTTCCTTTTGTACTCTCCTTAAATTAGGCAAAAATTCAGTTTTCCTCATTTACCTAAAATCGGTGACCCATAGTATAAAACTAGTTTTATACGAAAGCAAAGATAATTAAATTTCGTACAAACGTTATTAAATTAATTTTTGAGCAGGACATGTAATTTATGAGGTAGTCTACGAAGCAATTTATGAAATAGTTTTGCGAAACATGTAAAAAAAATAGTCGAAAATGCACTTTGGAGAAAAATTAATTCATTAAAAAAAGACGAAGAAGAAGACGGATACAACACAAATCACTTCCTTTGTGTTAAACAATATTGGTGACATCGTTTGTTGATGATTGCAGTTCACTCATCCCCTTTTACAGGTAACTACATTAGCATAACCACCTTCTGCGTGGAAAAACATTTTTGTTGGAAATAACAACCTTTCTGTCTTAAAGAAATTCTGTAATTTTAAAACTCTAATTCATACTATAAATCAAGTTAATTATTTGAGTTCGGTAGAAAGGAAACACAGCTTTATTGAAGTTAGGTGAGGTGAGATGAGAAGGGTTTACCACCCTTTAATATCAAGGTCTTAAGTGGCGATTGATGTTAACCCTCAAAGTTATCAAAGCAAACACTTTACTCGTATGGTCTATATTTTAATGTTATATATCACTTAACGTTAATCTGCGACTAAGTTTGCTAGGAAAATGACCATGGCAACAAACCCATCCGTTATAAACATCATAACAGCATTTAATAAGTAACAAATATTATTGGCACAAAATTCACACGACGCGAACAAAAGTTTTCAGTATTCTAAAACAAAATAATCATTGTACGTCTTCGAATTTTAAATATATCATGAATTCCGTGGAAATATACGTAATACTTTTCCAACAGCTCAACAAGAACATATAGAAAGCTCCTTTTTTGTAAGGTGACAAGGGAAACTTAGAAACTTATCAACAAAGTTCAGTTCTTCAGTATTCGGTGGTTTGTATTGATTGGTTAAAGTACGTCAGTGAGCATGAAGTTATTTTGTACTTAGTGAAAGTAATAGCAATGCTTCTATAGTATTTTTCTACCCTGACATTTCCGTAAGCTGTAATTTATCAAAAAAAAACAAAAATTAACTAAGTGATTAAATTATTTGATCAATATTCGAATCCTTCAGACGCACAACTGCGTTATTTACACCATCAGAATTATTTTCCAGCAATATTCAAAACCGCAATTAGGAATATCGTGTCTCGTATTTGCATTTAATAATTTATAATGTTTCATTTGTAACCCAGATATTAAATTGACAGTGTGATATGAGATGAATACGGATGCTTTGTTTTACAGACAAATTAGGAATTGTGAATATTAAATTACGAACCCGAAAGTTTGCAAAGCGATACAAACACATAAGACAGTTCCGAATGTACGACTTAGGCCACCTTCGAATTAATAGTTTGGTTATTTAGTATTAAATGTTCAATTCGAACACCGTCGACTGTCTCTTGTCTAAATGGCGGCCGTTCTAAGGCTTCCTGTGGAATTCAGAAATAAGTATTTGATATTTTCTTCACACGCGAAACTAAGTAGGCCTACTAGTTAATGTCGAACTTTCAGAAAACTAAAACGGGTCACTTTGATCATGTAAACTAAAAGCGTCAGTTGGTACTCGCCCTTAGATTTCGGATGTAAAATAAGATTAACTAGCTTTACCATTTTATTTACTAAAAACACTTCTGTTGGCACAACGGTTCAACATTAATTAATTACAGTTTGCTCACTTAACAAACTGTACTTGACTATTATCAAAGTGAACACCAAAAGAAACACGCTGCACCGAGACTAAGCATCTCTCATTAGATTTACAATTCAATAATTAAACAACACATATTTACAGACATTACCGTAACTAATTGCGTGGAACACAAATTCTTCAGTAACTACAACGAAGAAAAAAGAAAATCAATAAATAATAAAATAATAAGTAGGCCAATGTGACAAGTGAATTAGACGACATTTGCACGCCATCTATTAAGCCTAACAAAACAATTTGCAGCTAGCGACCAGCGGACGAGTTAACTCATGCCACTGATTCTCGGAAGCAATTTGGAGGGCACTTTTCCGAGAATGGATACTTTTCAGGTTTTAAGCAATAATGTAGTGCGTGCGTGGTAACAGTAGGAAAGGTAACCATTCATATTGTGGGCTCTCCTCAGGTTTTTTGAGATGTCGATATGTGTGCTAATATCCGTAATTGTTACATTTCAGACAGTGTATACTTTTAAGGTTTTAATAATCTTAACATTTTGCGAATAAAACCTGAATGGTTATCAGGATTTTTCTGCGAAAGCTAAGATGTAAAATATCTGGAAAGTTAACCGTTCACAATGGATACTTTTCAGTCACCCCAAACCTTTAAACATAATTTCATCAAACTTCATGTAAACTTATAGTACTAAATACAGCGACAATTTTTAAACCAATTTTGTTCATACAGCATTCAATTAAAAAATAACTGCTGTCCTTCGATTTTTTTATAACATAAAGTATCTGACGACTTTCCAAAGTTTCTTCTGACTCTGTACACATTTTATAGTAAGTACTGTATCATGATTTTAAAGTTGTTGGGTTATGTTATGTTTCGTAATATAAACCATCCAATTTAGAAGTTTTACGACATGAATACGTAACTTCTAGTTCATATGTGGCAAGAATTGCAGGACGGATGTAATACTAATTCAATATTTATAAACTTTACTATCAAAAATTGTTACTGTTGTAGGTACACCTTGTTAGGAGATAGCACAAGAATAATCTGAATTATAAATAATAATTTAATATTCCTATCTATACGTGAAAAATTTATAGGGTTATTTACATCCACTTTTAGGAAAGTAGGCTTAACAGTTAAGCTGATTACTTCTTGTTTTATCTATAAACATGTATTGTACAGTTCAGTAAGAGCCTTTTAAAAGTTTTAATCATACAATCCATGTAAAAAAAATACACTTTTTCCAGAAAAATGCTGTCCACATGACGTGATTTTTCTATAGTTGTGTAATTTCCGGCGAATCTACAAATTTTTCTCACTTTCTTTACACATAAATTTTCTTGTTACTTTATAAACAAATATTTTGATAAGGAAAACTTTTGTGCACAGACAAAAATTTGTAAAACTACAAAGAAATATCTTGTCTTATTTTTAATATCACATCGCAGGAACTGTCGATATATACAGTGCACGGAATTCCTTTGTAGTATTAAAAACTTTACCTTTGTTTCTCTACAAAATAATTATTTTACAAAGAATATTTTTATACTTTTACAAGGATTTGTAAAAATGTACAAAGAAAGTCTTTGTAAATTTTACAAATTTATTTTAGAGTGTATAGAGCAGCCGGCAACATCAGTGAAGAATATAAGCTAAGTAAAATATAAATATTAATTCGAATCAGTAGCTACAACATAACTTCGAATCAGTAGCTACAACATAACTTAAATCTCGCAGTTAACATATTTCTAAGCGGCAAATAATATTCGTGGTGAAAATGGTGAAATAATAAGAACTGAGTGTTAATTAAAAATAACTGCATCGATATATGAGCCCATTCTTAATCTTTAACTTTCTGTGATTCATTAAAAAAGAAGCAAAAGTCTTAATATTGTTTTTCTCTGTCTACGTTTCGTGTATACAAATTCTGAAGAAACGAGAGATTAAACCACGAAGAGAAAAAAATGACTTTTTGTAAAATATTATAGTTTAGGAAGTAATCGTCTGGATACATTACGGACGGAATGCAGAAGTATATTTGATATTTCTGAAAAAAAAAATTATATAGGCTATTTTTATACTTCAACCGAACATTTTCTAAGATCAGGAAAAAATTGTTTTAAACACTATAAACTTCTATACTTCTAAGCACAATGGTAAAGAATTTTTTTTACAGTACAGAATCCCGCGAAACGTCAAAAATCATGACAAGCATTTGTTCATCAATGGACATCTCTTTCAGTTGTCGTAACATCTTAGTCTACTTGTGTTCGTTGCATTTATTTCTCTTTGTGAAAATGTCATCTTAGTGCCATATAACAAACAAATATTACGAGAAAAAATCAAACCTTATCGCAATTTCCTTAAAAAAAAAAAAAAAAAAAAAAAAAAAAAAAAAAAAAAAAAAAAAAAAAAAAAAAAAAAAAAAAAAAAAAAAAAAAAAAAAAAAAAAAAAAAAAAAAAAAAAAAAAAAAAAAAAAAAAAAAAAAAAAAAAAAAAAAAAAAAAAAAAAAAAAAAAAAAAAAAAAAAAAAAAAAAAAAAAAAAAAAAAAAAAAAA
>PNEQ01110643.1:0-13175 GCA_003012365.1 Medauroidea extradentata
GTCACCGTCTGTAGCGTCACCGTCTGTTATGCCCCCATCTGTAGCGTCACCATCTGTAGTGTCACCGTCTGTAGTGTCACCGTCTGTAGTGTTACCGTCTGTAGTGTCACCGTCTGTAGTGTCACCGTCTGTTATGCCCCCATATGTAGCGTCACCGTCTGTAGTGTCACCGTCTGTAGTGTCACCGTCTGCAGTGTCACCGTCTGTTATGCCCCCATATGTAGCGTCACCATCTGTAGCGTCACCATCTGTACGTGCGGTCGAAAATGCCTTGGTCAGGCCACTTGTCTCCCACCAAGACGACCCAGGTTCTATCCTTGGCGGGGTTGGTCACGTATTTTTTGTCGGAGGGTTTTGTCGGTGTTCTCCCGTTTACGTGCCCTTGCATTCCAATGCATATATTAAGTCCTATTTATGTTATCCATAATTCATGCTATCCTTCATTAATGTTATCACTCATGCATTCATGTTATCCCTCATTCATCTCTGGTCCTCTTGGTTGGGGGTCAGTGATAGGTAGCCACCTCGCACACTAAACAGTATTATAATATATACGATACAAGAAGAACCCTTGCAGCAATGTGCGGTCTCCTCGACCTAATTACGATGTTATGTGTAGTAGATTGTCAGCACAAGCTTATATAAGTCTACATAGGACCCTATGACAAAAACTTCCTTTATACTTTGAATTCGTTAATATGCTGCATAACGATGAGCAATTCTCTGCACGAAACTTTACTGACGAAACAGAACACATATATCTGTATGATTATAATTATTTGTCCACTGGCATCACTTTAACGAGCATAGTATCGCAGTTTTTAGTTTCAAGAGGAACGGATGTCAGTTTCAAGTCACCTTGACTGTAACAGGATTTGAACAGGTGACACCAAATTTTAGTTTAAATTTTCGCTTAAGAAGAAACTTAAATTTTATTATAACCGTTCATCGAAAAAGCAAGACTTGTCAACTCTGAGACGTATAGACACGGCCAGTAGAAATCGACCAAAAATCAAAGGTAGACTGTTATTAGGAACTATCCTAGCATATTCTTCAACGAATGACTTAGGAAAACCAATGCAAACTGTAAACATTCAGGACAGCCCAACAGGGAATGGAACCAAAGTAATCTCGAATGTTAGTTCAGAGTGTAATATTCTATAAAGGATGTTCGGAAATGAATGGCAGTAAATCACAATGGTTGTAGACAACTTGAATACAAACATTATTTGTTGGATAACATTTGTCAGGAAATAGCACACTACAAAGATGCGGAGACAAACACAAGTGTGCATATATGAATATCGCGCTCCGAGGCGCCAGTCCAGTGGCTGAGAGTGTGCGTCATTGCATTGAAATCAAATATCAAGTTATGATGAAGGAAAGAGGAAAGGCCACACACATGTGCCTACAGCAATGTTGATATTTGCTTGTAGTTTGTTGATGTGTTTCGTTTTATTTAATTGGTGCAGAGTTGAACAATAAGGGCATGCATTCGCAGACATGACTGATATGCACATAGTATATGGAGAGACAAGAGGGAATGCAGCATAAGCAGTCCGCATTTATCTAGAGCGCTATGCTAACAGACGTGTAACAGACAGACGTATGTTCATACGTATTGACCAGAGGCTGCGTGAGACTGCGAGTCTGATTCCACGACTGGTTGACCTCGGTGCCAGGCGAACTGTGAGAACACTATATTTCGAGGAACATTTCCTGAAGCATGTGGCTGAATACACATCAACCAGCACTCGGACCATAGCGCACAACATGGGCGTTAGTCACAACACCGTGTGGCAGGTTTTACACGAACAACTGTTGTATCCTTACCATAGCCAGTCAGTGCAGTCGTTGGAGCCAGCAGACTTCCCAAAACGTGTTGTGTTTTGTCAGTGGTTTATCGCACAACAAACTGAAAACCCTCACTTTAGTGAAACAGTGTTGTCGTGCGATGAGGCAATGTTTACAAGTGACGGTATGTTTAACAACAGAATCAGCCACGTGTGGAGTGAGGAGAATCCACACGCAACGCACATCGCAACACAGCAGCGGCGGTTTCAAGTAAACGTGTGGGCAGATATTGTTCACAACAGTTTGATTGGGCCACACGTCCTATTCCAGCAGCTCAACAGTAATGTGTACCTCGATTCTCTGCAACACATCCTCCCGGATTCGCTAGATAATGCGTCACTAACAGTCAGGTTCAACATCTGGTTTCAGCATGGCGGTGCCCCAGCCCACTACACACGTGCTGTGTGACAACACATTTACTGGGTATTGGGCTGGACGTGGTGGTCTGGTCGCCTGGCTCCTTGTTCGCGGGACCTAAACCCTCTAGATTATTTTCTGTGGTGCCACATTAAGAGCCAGATCTACGTGCGTCGGTTGAGACAGATGGACTTACAACAACGTATAATGGCGGCCTGCGAAGAGCTGCGTGAAGCACCACAATTGTTTCAAAGAGTGCGAGACAAGATGCTTCGGCACTGAAACCCCTGCGTTGAGGTAGGAGGGCGGAATATCGAACGTCTGTTGTAAATGTATGCTTTGTTTGACCACTCTGAGCATGCGCCAAACAACCTGACAATGTGTCCAGTTATTTTGTTTTTTGGTTCAGCTGCTATCGTTTCACGCTCTCAGCCACTGGACTGGCGCCTCGGAGCGCGCGCTATTCATATATTCACACGCGGGTTTGTCCTGCACCTTTGCAGGGTGCTACTTCCTGACAGATGTTCTCCAACAAATAATGTTTATTTTCACGTTGCCTACCTACCATGTGATTTACTACAGTTCATTCCCGAGTATTTTTTGCCGGAGGGCTTTCTCAGTGTGTCCCCGTTCCCCCGGTACTTGCATTCCAATTCATAAATTAAGTCCAATTCATGTTATCCTTAATTTATCTCTGATCCTCTAGTTTTGGGGTTAATTATGGTCCTACCCCAATCAGAATTAGAATTGATACGATGCAAGAAGAATCCTTGCAGCGACGCGCGGTCTCCTGGGCCAAATTGCGATATTAAAGATAATATTACGTGTAGTAGATTGTCAGTACAAGCTCATTAAGTTTACTTAGGACGCTATGACAAAAACTGTGTTTACTTTGCACTTAGAATTCGTTAATCTGTCGCATAATGATGAACAATTCTCTACATATAACTTTATTGACAATCCAGACGAATCACCAATCACATTTCGTATCTTTAGCATTCACACCACTTTCGTCGGCCATGTACGAAAATACAGATTACATAATTAAAAGTAATCTTTAACATTCGTATTTCAAGGGCCACGGCGACACGTAAAATGTGACGTTGGCTTTATATAGAACAAATGCATCTATATTAATGCAATTATTTGGCCACTGACCTCCAGTCAACATAGGTTTGCCTTTTTTAGTTTCAAAAGGAACGGATGACAGGTTCAAGTCACCTTGACAGTAACATGAATTGAACATGTGACGCCAAGTTTAAGTTTAATTGTTCACTTAAGAAGAAACTTAAATTTTATTACATACAATTCATCGAGTAAGTAAGACTTATTAACATGGAGACGTCTAGAGACACGACGAGTAGATATTGAGCAAAAATCAGCACAGGACTGTTATTAGGAACTATCATAGCAAATTCTTCTTTGTATGACTTAGGAAAACCAATGTAAACTGTAAATATTCAGGACAGCCCAACAGGGAATGGAACCCAAGACATCTCGAATGTTAGTTCAGAGTAAAATACTTGCACCACCTTACTGTTACATTTTAAACAGGGTGTTTGGGAATGAATGGTAGTAAATAACATTGGTTGCAGACAACTAGAAAAGAAACATTTTTTGTTGGAGAAAATTTGCCAGGAAATAGAATACTGCAAAGGTTCAGGAACAAACACAGGTGCAGGTACTTTAATAGGTGTATATGCGTACGAAGAAAGATCTATGAACATTCATTCCCGAGCAACCTGTATATGGCAAGTTGGCTATACGAGATATAATTTTAAGTTTTTAAAAATATTTTCTAGTGACTGGTTTGTTAACAATAAAGCAAATTAAATTACGAAACCCCCTATGCAATCGTTTTTTAAATTTCTTTGTACGCACATATACATACTTACTGATTTATTTTTAACTTGGCACTCCCGTTTTTCTCATCGATTCACAGTGTAATTTACAGGCAGCGGATACTTGTACTGACTGTCACAAAATATTTAATTTGGTGCCATTAGGTGACCAAAATGGCAAACTTTAACAGAATGGAAAAAAATACAAACGTATTTATTTCTTCATTAAAATTTCCCAAAAGAAATATCTTGAGTCGGATACGGCATCACTGCAGTCAAAGATTTCCCATTTGATGATGGCTAAAAATGTATAATAAAAATAATAAGGTGGGTTTTATAATGTGTTGTGAATTGGGGAAAAACATAGGCAATTTAAACATTATTAATATAAAAATTTCACAAAGAGAGATCTATGTATATGCACTTTTTTTCAAATATCTACTTTAATACGGCAGTATTTTTAAACACCGGAACAATAGACATAGAATACTGGGATGGAAAATTGCCTGGAAGAACACTGGCATTTGTCTCAGAGTACTAGAATCACATCAAATGAGTAAACACATTAACCTTTGAACATAATGCGCCTAGGTGTCGAATATACCGCGGGGTGAGAAACTGCTTTAGTGAATCAGGCGAGTTAAAACTATTCTTTAAAGCACCAGGAAAATAAGTGTATATTAAGTGACCCATGAACTTTTTACTAATCGCCACATGATTTTGACAAATATTCTATAAACTTCTAGAACAATCTCAAACATATTGGGACATTCTGAAATATTTTAGAACATTCTAAAGCATTTTGAATAATATTAATTACACATTATCGAATATTCTGAAAAACTCTTGATTCATTTAGAACATGCTGTATGTTTCAGAACATCTACAAAAGTTTCCAACATCTTGAATCCTATATAACAGTCAGCTATCAGCTAGTTATAATCAGGCATTGTGTATTAACACCTGATAAAACTGGCTGATTACTATATGGTGGATAGGCTGTAAGCTACATATAGTCAGCCGTTGTGTATTACCACCTCTTGTTAAATTGGCTGATGATAATCTGCTGGATACGCTATCAGCTACTAACAGTCCGTATTGTGTATTACCACCTCCTGATAAAACTGACTGATTACAATCTGTAGGATAGGCTCTCAGCTACTGATAATCATCCATTGTGTATTACTATCTCCTGATAAAACTGTCTGATTATTATCTGTTGGATAAGCTGTCAGCTACTGTTAATATTCCATTGTGTATTACCACCTCCTGATAAAACTGGCTGATTACAATCTGATGGTTAGGCTATCGGCTACTTACAGTCCGTATTGTGTATTACCACCTCCTGATAAAACTGACTGATTACTATCTGTTGGATAGGCTTTCAGCTACTGATAATTATCCATTGTGTATTACCACCTCCTGATAAAACTGTCTGATTACTATCTGTTGGATAGGCTGTCAGCTACTTATAGTCAATTATTATGCATTTCGACCTCTGGTAAATAACCAGATAACTATCAGGTAGATATTCGGAGGTACTTGGTAAGTATTTTCATAAAATAGTAGTAAAAATGAAGCTATCTGTATACTTTTTAGTTGGAATTAGTTTCGTTGGGTTTGTTGTATTTTAAGTGTTTCCCGAATATTACAAATTTTCATTTCTTCTCGTGTTTCACAACATCATTAAGTAATTAATTGTTTAAAGTGCAGGTATCAAATACAATAATAGACCAAGATGAATGAAGTTTTATAACACGCACGCAACACAATAAGTAATGGTTAAAGTAAAGCGGTGAAGGTGATTTGCGTAGTTGTATGGCATACCAAATTATAAACATTTAGAAAACAAATTATTAAATTCCCGAACATAAAACGAACATTTAGCTGTATTACTTCAATGAATGTCAAATTCTTTGTATGAAATATAGCGATATAATTCTACCGTCACTTTGTTCGTAGAAGTTTAAAAATAGAATTAATAATCGGTTCGAAACCAAAATAAGTCATAAGAAAAAGTTTAAGCGGAATTATCTAGATAATTATTAATTATCTCATTATTTATATTACATTTTCTACACTCACCAAAACTTTGAATATGTCTCTATTCTGTTAACTGGAAACCTAACCCCATCTTCATGATTATCAGCATATATGACGCCATTTTTGTTCCTCTTAAAGGTTTAACTTCTGGATAAGTACCTATCAGCACGTCATAGTAGCTGATAGCCTATCCAGTGGATAGTCTCTCGGATAAGCGATATCAAAGGGTCGTAATACACTATTCTGGACTACCTTCAAGATATGTTTTATCCATATCTTTATCCGAAGGTGGTAATATAGGACCTTAGCATTTAACTATTAGTGGACAACTTACAAGACTTCACTTACGGAATGCGATTAATGGAGGGAAAATTTGTTCTGCACATGTCATAATTGTTCTAAATCTGTGCGTGAAAAAATATCATCCCTGTAATGAAATTTATGGTCCTACTTACTGAAAAAATTATGACTAGTCCATTCGACGACGTTTTTACGATACTGTATCATTTTTTAATTTTATGTAATTTTTATAACCGACAGTATAACATATTTTTTACTCATTGCTATGTAAATAAAATAATTTCGCAAAATTCCTTCTGCCAAATGTCGGTATTACTAATTTGGTTTTAATGAGAAATAAGGGAATAAATAAAAGAAAATAATTTTGCGGATCAATTAACATGATTTTCTCGCTTTAAAAGAACTAAGATTTATGTATGCTGCTTTGTCATAATTTGATCAACTGACTTCCTATAAGATAGATTCATTCACAATATGTAGCAGTAATAAATCGAATTAGTTATATTTAAATAGTAAACCAGAACATATAGTAATAAATTAACAAAATTGCTAATTTGCATGTCAACCAAAATGTAAACACTACCTGGTTAACAATTAACAAAGCACTTACACAATACATACATGACACTGTCAGCACTTTTCAGTCACTAATTCCCATGGTGTGTGTCGCTGCCTCAACAACATACATTGGACCAAACGTAATAATGTAATGTGGAAATAATCTTTGAAAGTATAATATTTTCAGTGTGCAGTTATGGTAACGGGACGTGTTCGGAATCCTATCCTCTTCCTGCATCTTTCTCACGGTCTGTGTAACCAGCCCTCTCTCCAACTCGTGCGAGGAGATAAGATGGAGGGCATATGTATTCTCGGACGATTTACAATCCTACCCGCCATTTCCATACCGTTCCAGTTAAAGGATTGCTACTCGGCGCTCTGGTATCTCGCCTTAATCCGTCCAATCCATACTCGCCCTTAGTGCGAGAAGGGCGTAACTGCGCTTTCCTTGACAAATTTGTTATCCTTTACAATTTCGCATACTTCGACAGCCGTGCGATAAATCTATCGAAGTTTAATCCACTGCAAATTTCTCAATTAACTTCACTTTATTTTCCTCTTTCTATTACTACATTTTAAAAGTATTACATGCTCGATGGTCGCAAGAATTGAAGTAAAGTTCCTTCGGTTTCATAATTTCCTCCCCTTATTGATAATAAAATTTGTCAGTAATTTAAATTCCTGTAAGTATCAAACTAGCCTGTGGTAAAAAATGTTTCTTTAATAATTTGGCTTAGTATTATTTTAACTACTTTTCTATAGTTTTCTATTGTTTGTCTATTTGTCTCGTAATCGTTGACATATATTCCAAAATTAATAATTGTTTTTTTCTGTATGTCAGATTTCTATTAATTTTTTGTATAACATTTCTTGTTCTTATCAGTTTCATATACCGTTCATAATTCATGATGCAGAATTATTAATGTGCTATACATGTCTTGATACCTATTATATATTTTATTATTTCTGTAACATATTATGAAGAATTTCTTTAAAGCCTTAGGTCTGCGGTAGTGCATTAACTAGGCTTTTCTTTTTGAAACTATTTTGTAATGTAGATTACCTTGGCCTTTACATTTTTACCACACTATACACAATAGGATTTAATTGTTTTGTATTAATATGACCACAAAGTCATATTAAAGATGGTCCCAATGACTAAACTGTTTATTTGTGCGAGTTCGTGTTCATCTCCTCACGTTCTTTTAACTTTTACTACTCAGTATCTATTGGTATTTGTCGCTATCTTAATTATAATTTTTTAAATACCCTTATAATGAGGCGAAAATAAATTTATGCAAAGCCAATAGAACTTTTAAAAAATTAGAGGAAAAATTAGCTTAAATGAGCACCTAGACAGTTGTTCCGTTATTTTGGGAGTCATACTGCCAGGTTGGTAGCATTGAAGACGTCAAAATGTAGGATATATATATAATTTTCATTTAATTTTCGTATTTCAATTCTACACAAAAGTAATTGTTTTGAAATGTTTAAATAATTTTATTATTGTAATAAGTATTGGAAATTAATTTTTCGCCATGTAATTTTTAAGATGATGGATAAAATTATTTAATATATTTAGACAAGTGTTAATATGTAATCAATAATTCATGACGAAAATTTATTCATGTCCGCGCGATAGCTCTGAGTCCTTGGCTAGTATGTATTTTTGTCCGTGAAGACATAAATAATAGAATAAAGCCGACTGTACGGGGACACACATATAAGTAACATCTAAGCTAGGACGTGTTTTGTTATTGTGTACCTGTAGTGTGCATGATGGTTAGAACGAGACAGCATACACGCCAGAGACTCAGAGCTGGCCCGCAGACAACCATCGTTAACGTTGTTATCATACTGACGGATGCTATAAATACGAAAGAAATATTACAACAAATAAGTTACTTTCCCTTTCATAAGCAAAGGACCCATACATCTTCCTACAGTATCTCTCTCCATACATGACATCGACTAGCAGTTTTCAGTACTTGTACTCCGCAGGTCCAGAGTATACAGGATGTTACAAAAAGGTACGACCAAAATTTCAGGTAACATTCCACACACACACAAAGAAAGAAAATATGTGATACGGACATACGTCCGGAAACGCTAAATTACCTTACATCTCCTTAAATGTCAACACAAGCAATGCAGTCCAGATAACCATCCGTCAAGTGACCCACCTGGCGGTGAACCTAGGAAGTAAAGTACACTGGAAAGAACAAATCCATAAATTTCACACACGCTGTGTGTGTTTATACATGCCTCACAGCGTGCGTATGTCTTACAGTGAGCTGATATGTCATTGTGAGCTTTGCTGCCACAAATAATGCTCACTTTCACTAAGTCATTGATGGATCAAGTTCCTTTCTCGTATTAGTGACATTCCGCCGCAGAGTTTTCATAACTTGCACGACACTATAAATGTAACACTAAATGGCTTAGCTGATTGTACAATCAAAATTCTTTTGGTACGTTGTGAAAATTTTACGTAGTTATTAAAATTCTTGGCTATCAATTATCATAACTACGCAATAAACTCTTTAAAACATTTAGTATTTACCGGAGAGAACAATTTTTAATGACGGGGTATTTTCATAACATGTCTGTATTGTTTTCTATGGATTTCGTAATGATACCTTTGCAATAATGGACAATCACGTTAATGATTGAGTTTTTCAGCATTCTAATACAACCATAAACAAAAAGTTACAAGCATAACATATAAGTCTACTTTCTTCAAAGTGGGTGCAAATTAACCTTGAAAGTTAAAATCTTTCACGAACAGCTATAACTATTACGTAATAATATTAATATAGGCACATAATAAACGATGTACACAAAAGATAACTCGGCTTACTAAGTAATTTACGCGTACCCAACTTGATACATTTGTGGAACAAAAACATTTCTGAGATGCGTTTCTATCCTAAAGATAAAAAATGGCCGGCGTTTTAAAACATTACCAAAGAATGAACGAAATACACTAGTCCACTCAACTAAGTAGAATAAGCGTGCCAAAATTAATTAACTTCGGAAAAAAAATCCTTATATGTAATATTATGCTAAAATATATAGATACCCTCAATATAAAAAATATGAACACGTTGTAAACGAATTACACAAAAGTCAGTATACTTAGTAGTATACATGCATTAAGATTAAAAACATTCTAAAAAAATACTTCCTTAGACATGCAAATTATTCTAAACATAAAATATGACGTATTAACGTAAAGTGACCGAAATATTAAATAGTCATGTTAAATTTCCAAGTTGTATATGTGAACCAACATTATTACAAATCGGAAAAAAATTTATCTCGGCTATTTCAAACTAAAAACTTGGCCTCATTTAAAAAATTATCAATACAGGATGAACAAAACACACAAAAGGCAAGACAACTTACTAATTTTCGTACGTGTACTGAATTTTATGAAATTTAGGAGAAAGACTTTCCCGATATACGACATATTAAGCTAGAAATAGAAAAATGGCCGCCGTCTTAAAAATATGAACATACGTAGAACAAAATACACATAAATCAATTCAACTAAGTAATATATGCGTATCCAGATTAATAAAATTCGACATATTATTTCTCCAAATACCATATTATGCCACTAAAATTAAATGGTCACTAATATAAAAATATGAACACACGATAACCGAAACCGAAATACACAAAAGTTATGACAGATTAATCTGCGGTAAAAGTGTACTAATTAAAAGGAAATTTGGAAATGTATTTCCTCAGATAGCTATGTGTGTAGTATATGTGTACAAAGTTTGGTGAAGTACTGGAAAATATGTCGTATAATACGTGAAACTATGCTAAAATATAAAAATGGCCGGCAATACAAAAAAAATGCACAGGAAGAAAGAAAATACACAAAAGTAAAGTCAGCTTTGTATGTCATAAATTAGTACCAAGTTTAATGAAATTCTGAAAAATATTTCCTTAGGTGCTTAGTAATATGCTAATTATATGTGTGGCCAATATTTTGAAAATACGAAAACCGGATGAACGAAATACACGAAAGTAAAGTCAGATTTGTACGTTGTACATGGGTACCAAGTTTGAGGATGTCCTGAAAAATATTTCCAAAGATATGTAACAATTTGCAAAAAAATATATATGGCCGCCAATTTGAAAATATGTACACAAAATGAACGAAATACAAAATAGTCATGTGAGCTTTCTTTGTAGTATTAGTGTACATTGTTTAATGAAATTCTGACAATTATTTCCCCAAATATGTCATACAGTGCTAAAAAAAATAAAAATCGTCGGCATTTAGGAAACATTTTCACAGAACACTTGAAATACACAATACTAATAAAGTCAGTTTAAAATGCGGTATTTGTGTACTAAGCTCAATTAAATTCGGAAATGTATTTCTTCAATTTCGTCATACTATGCGAAAATAAATTGCTACCATTTTGAATCTATGTACATCGCATGAACGAAATGCATAAAAGTCTTACTTCTTTCATTACGTGTACCGTATTTGATGAAATTCTAAAATACAGTTTCTCAGATACCTAGCTAGATCAAAAATGTATAAAACAGCCGCCGATTTAAAAAAAAAGTTAATAGTGCTTAAAAATATTAAGTCAGTTTATTAAGTACTACGCGTAAACAAAGTTCGATTAAATGTTTGTCCTCAGGTTCTAAAGTACTTAAGGGAAGACACACACGAACACACACAGATGGGAAGGTTATCTCATAAACCTACTACTTTCTTCGGAATATATTTTTACAAAGAAATTAATGACATAATAAACTATTTTCAACAAATATGTTTTAACGTCAGTTAAGGTGGAAAACGTATGTAGATAAGTTAATTCTTGACGATAGCTTATTTTCTCACGGTATAATAACTTTCACGGATCTCAACCACAACAAGCATAGGTTTGTCATTCAGAATCGATAAGTAAAGAAATAATTGTAACAGTATGTTTAAGTTTCAAACCAACAATATAGTATATGAAAATGTTTCTATTCAGAAAGTAACTCCTTTAATGAAAATATTTATTCTGAAAATACTATATCTGGGGAAGTGGAATTACTGGATTTCGTTAGGCCTACTTTGTAATCTTAAAGGCACGATCCACCTCAGATTTCAATTATTTATATTTTTTATATTTATACCAGGTAGTTTTTCTTATTTCTGACATAAATTGCGATTAAATCTTCCTCTTAGGAAATTCGTGTATACCAATAAATCCAACTGACATACCAAACCGGAAAAATTCAAAGTGTATAACAATGTTGTAGGTTAGGATTTGACATACATATAAACAAAAAAAAAATTAAAAAAATCTTGAATTAAATTTAAAAAATAATGAATTTTTTTAGAAAATCTTTTTTTTATTTTTTTTATTTTTTTTTTATTTTTTTATTTTATTTTATTTTATTTTATTTTATTTTTACTTGTGTCAAATCATAGCCTACAACACTGTTATTATACACTGTGACTTATTTTCGGTTCAGTATGTCGGTTGGTTTTAGAGGCGTACACGAAACCCTAAAGTGATACTTTTGATGTTTACGACTGATTACGCAAAAACTATGAGAGATATAAAAATTTCAGTCACAATTTATGTCTGAAATAAGAAAAAAAATATCTGGTACAAATATAAAAATAATAAAAGACGTTGAAATATGAGGTGAACCGCTGATCATAAATATTACTACAAAGTTTGTTCCTTCTTATAACCATACTTGGGATCGATTCATATATTAAACCAACCATCGTAGCAGGGGGATACGTAAACTATTCGTTTTCATTTAATAATATAATTCAATATTCTAAATTTTACTAAGCATCATAAAAACATTACGATACTCAAATTCATGTTAAAATATATGGTATTATAAGTACACCACACACAATTTTTACAATTATTTATTTAGGTAGACAGAAAATCACTATACGAAATAACCAAAATTACAGAGAAAAAGAGGAAGTAGATCATTTTATTTTACAACGTGTTAATGGTTACACTAATCGGTTTGAAAGAAATTAGCAACTTTAAAACATAAAGTTGCTGCCCACCCAGTGTGCAGTCTGCGGTACTGCCAACCCAGCATGCAGTCTAATGACACTACCTACCCAGCGTGAAGTCTAATGGTACTGCCTACCCAGCGTGCGGTCTAATGGTACTGCCTACCCAGCGTGCAGTCTAATGGTACTGCCTACCCAGCGTGCAGTCTAAT
>PNEQ01110644.1:0-13178 GCA_003012365.1 Medauroidea extradentata
TTATTTAAGATACTGTTACATTTGTCATTAACAGAAGTACGTAAATATGATTCATTTTAGAGGTAAGAAATTGTGCTTTTAATCAGTTTTCCTTCAAATTCAAATTTTTCAAAATTTACATCACATAATGGTCGCACCCATGTTTTTTCAATAGAATTTTGGTAAAAATAGTGCGACGATTATGCGATGAAATACGGTAGTATCGCCACAAGAGTTTATAGAATTATATTTGATAACATTGTTTCTCGCGTGTAATGCTTACTTTATTTGTGTCAACCAAACATATAAAATAACAGTGCAACAAGCGCAACTACAACTACATAGGCGTGAATATTTTGCAATTGTCTGTAAATATTTTTTGCTTGTATGACATGCATATAAATTATGGAAAAGAATAGAATTACAAACATGAAATATTTTGACCGTAATTAAGTGGAGTCTTCGCCAGTGTCAAATTTCCACCTTTGACGCGTGAGAACAGTGTAGCGATAAGAGCCAGTGTCCCACGCTTGATGAGAAGCATATCGCCTCTATTCACAGCGTGCCAAACTGGCGTGCAAGGTTTCTCTTGTAGTCGTTTTCCTACAGGACTTTAAGTGGTGACCACAAAATTTAATTTTTAACAGCGTTAAGTATAGACCAACGCATGTCCTTAGCTTTGCATTTTACGTATTCAGGTAATATTTTCAAAGTTACAGACATCTAGAAAACCTGTTTTTAGTCATTTTTAACAAGTGTGCTGAATGTTTGAAAACATAGAAGCATAGTTTTTAGTGTGTGTTCTTTTCGTAGACAAACATAATATGAATTAGTGAAAAAAAAGGTTAGTACATTTTGAAATATGGCAGTCTGAAAAGGCAGTTTTTAGCCACGTTGGAGGGCTTAGAAAAAGTGTTTTCAATGAGCTTGGCGTCTTAACAATGAGGTTCCGACCTTGTCTGAAGTTTGTTTTCTTTTCGTACGTTGGCACAGTGGGCACACGTGGAATATTTTCATAGAAAAAACCTGTTAGGAACACACTGCAACGCATTTGAAGCGTGAGGGAGGCGGCAGCCTTAAGGATGTTAGAGGTTTCGTTTTTTATACGGTATCACTGATTACACAAAAATAGACTTAGCATGATTTTTTTTCCCAGAAATAAAAACATTTTAAACCTCTGTAAACATGGATAAGGACAAAGTTTTAGCTGTTTTCATTTTAATATGGTGCCACTAATTACACTAAAATTAATTTGGTATGATTTTTTTCTGCCATTTTTGGTGCAGTACTAACATTTCATCTTATTTGTCTTACTTTATTTCTTGACATACGAATGATCATTTTTTTCCCAGTACCTGCAGCCAACTTTTGCAACAGACATATTGTCTTTTATTAAATGTTGCATTTTCATTTTGTCAGTCAAACTAAGAACTTAGCAATCACTCTTCGGTTTTGAAGGATCACTACAGTATTTCTTTTTAGGAAATATTAACGCTGCAGGCCCCGGAATCGTGTATAATTGCACACTGTACATGCACTTCAAGGCAGTGCCCTACATTTGGGCTGCAAGCGAGCAAACAAGACAATGTAATTAAGTACACGTTGTGTGTTCTGCGTGGAAGCAGTTTGCGAGCAGGCAACGTGGCTCATGGGCAAATCATTTTGTTTAGAAAGCGTGCTGCGAGCGACAGGATGTATGCGAGTGAAGTACTGCCGCCGCCCTCACATTCGACATAGCATCGCTTCTTTGCAGCTCCCATCCGTACTGGATCATACTAGCGATAACTGCAGGCACCTAGCACATTGCATAACGATGCAGATAACAGGAGCTGACAACACAAGACTAGCTGCTCTTGTGCACAGCAAGTGAGGCGCTAGTAGTTGTGCAGCACATAGTGCATGTCATGCGCGAAAATACAAATTCTTAAGAATTTCATATTTATTTTAAAAAAATTTTCCCTCAATTTCTAACCGTGTTTGGTGAAAACCACGAATACAAAGTCATCTGATTAGGCGGGCCGATGTATCTATGTATGTGTGTATATATATTTATTTATTTATTTATTTATTTATTTATTTATTGAGAGAGAGAGAGAAAGGGAGATAGAGAGATTTAAGAAAAATGTTTCTAGAGATGTAAAAAATATAATTTTTTGCTAGGTTAGGTTAGTTTATGTATTATAGCGTATTCCAATTACTGTACTCGACTGAACTTTGTGCGACTCCACCTGCACTTGCGAGTACAGGGATTTTTGTATTCCATTGGTGACTTGCGCTCGTCAGGTGCACACCGCGGGCAATTATTTTTACACTGGCTCTAGAGAAAGTGTGGGAGTTCGAGTGAAAGTATGGAAGCAACCTGTGACATGTAAACAATAAGTAAATTATTACTACAGTGTTATTCCTGCAATTAATTGACAGTCCAGCATTTGAAAAAAAAACTTTCTCTTTCTCTCTCTCTCTCTTTCTCTCTTTCTCTCTCTCTCTCTCTCTCTCTCTCTGTATGTATGTGTGTGTGTGTGCGTGCGCGCACGCGCGATTTTTTTGTGTTAGTCTCATACTTTGGTCAGTGCTTACACGGTTATATTTATATCACCTTGTCCATAGTGTCACCTAAATTTATTTTCAAAGATATCCTTATTGTATTTTGTTGCTTATTCTGCTTTACTAAGTCTTGAATGAAAATCAAATCAAATTTCATTACTTCTGTAAATTGTGTGATAGATTTCTTTTTGTGCACAAATTTTTCAAATTACAGTATGCGTACAATTTCTCTGAATATAACAATAAAACTTTTATGTATTTAAAAATTAGGAAAGAAGAAAGGCTTACGACAGGCGAGTTGCTGAAACACAGCAGGTGGAACAAGCCTGGAGTGAGTTGAGTGATTTGCTATCCCAGCTTCATCAGAAAATGGAGTATGCAGCAAACACAATAAGGTAGGATTTTCTGTCTGTTTTATTTCACGTGTACATTATATTGTTTTCAAGTGAGATTTGGTGTACTTTTATTCAACATTTCTGACATTAATGCTATGTGTAATACAGTATTTCCATAATTATAATACACCCATTCTGTGCCCAAATTAAGGCCTAAAAAACCTGGGTGCAGACTCTAGTAACGCTTTCGCTGCAGAATTAGAAATTGTAACTTTGCCAAGATAGTGTAATGGTACCGTCCACCATTTGTCTTAGAATAAATGGCAGTCAACACCTCAGCCCCAGTGTTAGGCCTTGTTCGTCAGAGTCATGAGACTCGGCAGTTCTGAGTTCGTGGGTTTGAAAGTGGAATTGGAAGGTGGGGGGACTATTTTCACAAAGAATATTGCGCATTGTATCTGTGAATTTTACTTAAACCCTTTTCGGCACGTTACAAACAATGGGTTGTGCAACAGATTTACCACGTGGCTGAGATAATACTGAAACGTTTAACACTGGTGTGTTTCTGAGATAACTTGAAGGTGCGTGCGCAGTATTTGAGTACACTTACTACAACAGAATCTACTCACCATATCAACAAAGAGGCCTTGATACTCGTTATCACTGTTGGTAATCAACAAATCCCGTCCTTGGTGGTTGCAAGTCTGAACAGCTAAATTCAACCACGGCACAATAAAATACCAAAAACGTGACTGGTAAAATCCACGTGGCGTGAAGGCCTCGCACTTCAAGGCAAATTACTGTATACTGCTTAGCTCTGCGGCATGCGCGGTGCCACACAAGCCCACGCTTTTCCCGCAGACATGCCACGCATGTCCTGCACCTTTGGCAGACGATCAAGAAATGACGCCCTCAGAAATAAAACGATAAGACACTGGGACGCACCTGGGGCCAGTAAGACCAACACTATTTCAGGCCTCTTTTCATTACAAAGAATATTATAACTATGTGCAATGCCTCAAATTGATAACTACAAATTTTTGTAATATAACTACGAACTCCGACATTTTTTCACACTCCAAAATTAACTATTTGGGCAGTAAATAAATGCCAAAATGTTCCACGCACAAATAAAAGTACTATGGTGCCCGGACGTGACATACCGATAGGTGGGGGAGCTACAAAGCCAAACCAACGCTACTATAATGGGGTGGCTGTCTGTAGTCCCAGTTCACGTGCGCCTAGATGTAGCGGGGCGGCTGTCCCTGCTCGCTTGCGCCTGATGTGGCGGAGCGGCTGTCTGTAGTCCCTGTTCACGGTGCAAAGATGTGACATGGCTGTTTTTGCATGTGTTATGAAGATGATTGAGGGGCTAGATGTGTCGCTGTCTCTCTGTTCAGTGTTTATATGCTCATAGACGAAAAGTTGGAGGTTATGTTTATAGATAAGAAAAACTAGTTTTCACTCATACTGTAGTTTTATTTTACTGCGCGCAGATCAATCAACACTCTACTTACATACGTGACAAAAGGATCCCAAAGTTCAGTTCTGCTAAAATACCACCACTGTGTTGAGATTACGCTACATCATTTCCTGTCGCAACACCATCGAGCTCAAATTAAAATATAAATTTTAGTCATCATAATCTCTTAGCACTCTCATGCTCGTTCGCTTGACTGAAAATAAAAATCTCTAACTCTCTTTAGCTCGTGCTGGCGCTCGTGCCCAACGAGCATATGCGCCATCCGCCAACTCTCGCACAACTGCCAGACTGACTGTCTGCCTACCAACGGCAACGGACATGGTAACTTAAGACACACCTCGGCGGAGTGATACAACAGACTCCAATTTTCCCAAAACAGCAAAATTACACTTAAAACATATTACAAACAATTCTAAACTTCGAATTCATAGTTTTTACACCAAAATGATAAAGAATATTCACACAAATATAATAGTAATTGGGGACAAAAGGTGCGCAACAATGGAACTACTTTTGCTGCGCAATACCCTAAGTAACCCCCTGCGACGGCTGACCAATGTGCGTTAATAACCTACGTCATGAATAAATTCCATGAAGCAAGCGATCAACCAATACATCGACGCCAGAAATCCTACAGCCTGGAGAAGCTTGCAACACAAGTAGTTACTCACTTCTCTAGGAAAAATTTAATAAGATACTAAAAGTGCCAAAACTAAAAAATTAGAAAAAATGCAAGAAAAAGTTACATGAACAAAAATAATTAAAATTTTGCTGTGGTTAATTTCAAACCAAACAAACCAGAAAAATATAGAAACAACTCTACTTTAAAATTTCTAACTGTATTTTAATATTTAATTTTGAAACTATTAATTTTAATAGTATGCCCCCGATTACTAGGTTGTTGAATCCTGTTGTACCATCCCGAAAACCTGACGAACTCGTACTGAAAATGGCATACATCCTGTTATTACAGATTTAAATTTAAATAAGAAAAACAAATAATTGACATAGGTTTAAACAAGATGGGGATGTGGCTGAACACTTAATCACACTACGTCACACATTCCTAAGGATAAACCATATTGTTCCCTTCAACAAATGCCGGCCCGCCACCATGATGTCACCTTAAAGTACCCTGTCCTAGCATATAGTAACCAAATTTCATGAATTACTGGGCCTGATCAATAATTATGTCACAAAGTTACCAAGAAAAATAACAGCAAATGAAAAGTTGAGTAAAGTGAGTACCAACAACATATAGTTATTGCAAAAAATATTACAGTAATAAAAATAAATATCAAGCATAAAATAATTACATTTTATTGAAGTTACATGCTTTCAGACTGATGCTACATGAGTCCACAGCCCTATTTACATTAGTCTTGAACAACATTCTACTGATATGCCTCTGCATCAAGTTAGTTTGCTACATTTATTTAAAAGACAACAATCCCTAGCCAGCATTTTCCACTACCATTATATATTTCGTGGGAGTTCTAATGACTTATTTTCAATTAAACTGCAAATGGTCTAACCAATTTACTTCACAATAAATAATTAATCATTCTTAAACTAAGCCAACCAGTGAAGTAAACTAAGGCCACACACAAGTCAATTAATAAATGGCACAAATAAGTGACTTACCAATATACAAATTGACAGTCCCTCTCTTATACAGTAAAACTCTGTTAAGACGTTTTTCAAGGGACTGGATGCTAAAAACTTATCAGGGAAAACTTCTTAAGGGGGAAGAGGTTTATAACAGAATTACAGAACCTAAGAATAAAAAAGAAATTATAAATTACAGTCTATTTCATGAACGATTGCACTTTTTTGACGTTTCTGTTCTGAGAAAGATATCTGGCAATTGTGTTGATCTTTAAACCATCCTGGCTTCCTGGAAAACCAGGGTTTCTGCAATTCGTCTAAAGACACTCTTCTAAGAACAGAAACGTCAAATAAGTGCACAAATTCATGGAATAGACTATACCCAAAGCTCCTTCAATCCAACCATTTCAAACATGCCCTAGTAATCAAGACATCACACTTACTTATATGCAGTTTTTAATTGCAGTAACTTGTCTACAAGATGGAAACAACTTGCGTATACTATATAATACTTTTGTCGAACACTCGCAAAAACAGTAACATTGGAATAGAATGTTTTTATGCTAATGTCAGTAAGAATTGATTAACTTATTATACACTAAAATTAATTTCGCACTTTTAAATGTGTAAAAAACTTACTGTTTCTTTAAATAATTGTCCGAAGTTGTTTGCTTCAAAACATTTCCTTATTGAACTAACATGTACAGTAATTGTACAAAACCCATAATGATTTCCAGACATTGTCAGGGACATTTTGTGTTCCCTGCACAAATAACTTCAATTTATCAGTGTAGTCAACTGCTTCAATGTATGTTGGTACAGAAATGCTACCACTATCACTATCGTCATCATCATCATCAGGTTGTTCTTCTGCATCTTACTTAATTCTGAGCACACAAGTCTTCAATTGCTTGTGGCACACACGGCAGGACTGCATCATCTGCGGACACGTAATCTACAAAACTGCACGACAGATCAAGCTGTTCTTTTAAGATATTCCAATTGTTACATGCAGATGTGCCAGCAGTAACACAATCAATTTCTCGTAGCTCTGCAGGGAAAATGCCAAAGCCTGCTTTTTTAAAGCAATTTTCAATTTTGTTTGACTCCAGTGCTTCCCATGAGGCAGCAAGATAATGTATGGCATCAAGAATGTTGTTTTTGTGCACACTAGTTTTTAGATTCACCATCCTGGTTATTAGTCTTTAAACAAGGTGCTTATGGTGCTGATGTTACAGAATTTTAATAACCCCCTGATCAATAGGTTGCAAAACTGAGGTTGAATTGGGTGGAAAAAATTCAATCTTGATATTTCTCAAGTTAGAAATCACAGGGTGAGCTGGGCAATGGTCCATGAAAAGCAGTATCTTTCTGTTTCTGCACGCCATTTTGGCATCAAGGGCTCGAACATAGTCTTTAAAAATTTGCTGAAGTCATCCAAGCTGATTTATTGTTTGTATACTTGCACAGGAGTGTTTTCACATTGTTAAAACATTGTGGCTTTCTTGATTTTCTGATTACCAGCAGTGGCAATTTTTTAGTGCCATCTATATTAGCTCCCACCAACACTGTCAACCTGCTGTCCTTGCAACATACTGATTGGTAAGCCCTGGTTCATCTGAAAATACCTCACGAATTCCACACGGTAGGTCCCTTACGCTACACGCTGCTCAATGCTGCTGTCTGTCTGGCTGGCATTCCTGTAACACCCTATTCACTTTCTAATTTCAACTTTCAATATTATTGACGTTCATGCAATTTACTGAGGCCTCTTTTATGTCAAATACCCACGCCAATGAATTTTCAGCCTCACCTTACGCAGCTTCATCAACATCAACATGGAGCATCTCAGTTGGTCTGCTTATATGTATTTGAACCCCGCCTCAGCATGGGAACAGAATTATCCCCCAAGCTAACAATACCAGTAACAAAATTTACTACCACATTATACTCCTGCATGAAGTCTATACCAGTGATTATATCCCTAGTTAGCTGAGGAATGACTAAGCAAACTGCTTCATATTCAAATTTGTGGAGTAATAAATTCAGAAAAACTTGCTATTAACTTTCTTACTTTTCCCATTTCTAGTGCCGATAACTGCCAGTTGTGGTACGGGCAAAGTCAGACAAACAACACCTTTATAATTCAAACTCTCCGAAATCTGACGGGAAATTCCTGAAATCTCAGAACCAGAATCAAACAAAACAATGACATCTTGACCGGCTAACTGGCAAGATAACTCTGGCACATTAAAACTGATAGCTGGCTGTTCTCCTTAAAATAAAAACTCTTGATGATCTGTAAGTATGGCGGCAGTCATGTGTGAGCAAATTTCTGCAGTCGTCCTAACCCTACTACCTATTCTGTTAAAATAAATGGTTGGTAATGTTTTTTTCTATTTTTTGTAATACTTTTCTCTGAGCGGATTACCAGCTTCTTACTTAGCAACTTTTTTTTTTGTAGACATGCTAGTCCAAGCTGCCAGACGACAGTCGTTACCAACGCTGAACGTTTTTCCAGATCCGTCTTAAGATGGCGTGATACATAATTTAACACTAAAAGCATTAATCTATAACTGTAGATTTCTTGAAGAGAATTTGCGAAAATTAAACAATAGCAATCCTAGACAATAGTTTTAGCCAATGTTTTAAACAAATTAGTTTCCAATGTTACGAACTTCTGAGGCACAATCTCTGACGCCAGAACCTCATGCATTTAACTGTGGCGCAAGAGATCACGCGTAACGAATTAGTGATTCTGGATTAATATTTACTCGTAAAGTTGGCAAATACCATTATCTGGTATTGTCATTAAGTATTTTATCCGTATTGGCTTCGAAAAATGCATAGAAATCAATTGATGTTTTCAGCATTGATTTATCTACCACACATGCTTAATGTCCCACTGTCTTTGGTGATTACTAGGGCCTGAAAAATTTTGGTGTTTTGGACATGCCACAAGTGGTAGTTTCAAATTAGAAAAGCGGAGTTTTAATGTCTGTGTTTTCATTATGCAATTGAAATTTTGCAGACTATTAAAATGTTTAAAAAATTTTACAGTTATTGAGTATGGTTTACATATTTAGTAAACAATCCATGTATACACCTACCTAATTTACTAAATAAAAATCAGTGATAGTTATTAAAAACTAATGCACTGCACAAAACATTAAAAAAAAAAAAAAATCTCGTGTGTGTAAACTTATAAAAACATATTGGCCAAGCAGAGTATTTTAACATTGTTAATCTTCAAAACACATTTCACTGAGTAATTGTAAATTTTCCTGAATAAGGCCACGGTGATGGTTAGAAAGAACAGTGGGAAAAACCATTCACTGTCAGTGCACACGAAAGCCAAATAGACTTGAATGTGCATTTTGCAAATTCCAATTGGTTGCAGGCTTTCATAAAAAAAAATCATAAACTAGAGTGTAAAGAAAAAGCAACAGTGGAATGCCGGTTCACTGGCAACTCTTTCACGGCTCGTGAAGCGCTAGTATGGCAACACTGTCTGGCTCGTGATGTACTAGCTTGGCAACGCTGTCCGACTCGTGACGTGCTAGCTTGGCTACGCTGTCCGACTTGTGACACGCCAGCTTGGCAATGCTGTCACGGATCGTGATGCGCTAGCTTGGCAATGCTGTCACAGTTCGTGACGCGTTAGCTGTACAACAGCTGCAGGCAAGTAATCTATCCAGTGCACACTCACACAGTCTCTGCATTCGTCTTCTTGCTTTGCATGCGCAGTGCGTCTGCATCCAGCATCAACATCATTCTTGTATGTCTCGAGTTCACGTCAGTTCAATTAATTCTGTGACTTAAAAACTATATCTAAGAAATTTCAGTGACATTTAGCATACTCCTGTGTGTGTTAGGCATCCGTTTTGGAAATTACTTTCAAGTTTCAAGTGTCACCGCCGCCAGCGTGTTTACAAAGATGTTTGTTAACGCTTTTTATTTCACAAGGCACAATCCCGCCAGCCACGTTGTTTTATGCCCAGGCGCAATAAAAATGACATTAAATAGGTACGAGCGTCATTTTTTAAGGAAGGTTAACATTTTTAAGTATCAGTGAAATGCAAAGGATTACACTTTTCGGGATTATGTTCATGCTGTAATATAAATGTTGTGGTTTTCTCGAGTGTATTCACAGTTTTTGGAATTTTCGTGAGTGTAGATATTTTTCGCATTTTCATGTGAAATTCGTGATCAGGAAAAATTCTAGGCCCTAGTGATTACCGGCAAGGTTTTTTATCTCCATGATGCCCTGTACTATTAATATATGTACAGAATATTAAAATACAGTAAGTCCTCGATTAACGGACGGGTTACGTTCTCGGAAAATGTCCGTAATACAAAACGTCCGTTAATTAAATCAGATTTATTTTTCGCAGGCAACAACATTAAAAAAAAAAGTAGGTTCTATAACATTGCAAAAATGCACGCATTTTGCCCAATATCTCAAAAACGGTGCACAGCAAGAAAAATTTTTACGGGACAAAAATTTTTCGCAAAAAAATAATGAACAAAAATTGTCTCTACAAATTTTCCCGTACCTCTTACCGTTTCGGAGATGCCTTTACTTTATTCTCAATGTGTAGTAGGCCTTCAGTACTAGTACTACTACATATATTAACTTAAATTTAAAAACATTTTCGGCTACAACCTATGTTTATTTTTACGTTTCGTTGCGTTTGTAGACGGACAACACGAAAGGATTTGAAAACATTTATAACCATTTTTATCAGCAATTAGTCACGCCACACCCGACTATTACTGTAAGACACATGGCACGATCGTTTCATTTTTTAAAGTTACGTTCGGCAAATTTATTTAGAAAAAAAAAAGAAGCCTTTTACAAAAACATATTTTTGCTCTAGCCTACAAAATAATATGCAACATTTACGAACTTGACAATTTAAATCTCAACTATACCTTTTTTTTTTTTTTTTTTTTTGTTGCAAACGTGCGTGTTTCGGGCCATGTATGCGAGGTTGCCAGTTCAATTCAATATGATCTTATCGAGAATGTTTTCTTCCATAAGGATTACACAAACAAATACGAATGATGATGCAAACTATTCCGTCACAATAGTACCGCACACTCATAAATTGGCAAATATGCTGAAGCACTGGAGCTTTAAATCTTAAGAAATGCATTTATGCAAAAAAAATTCAAACTGCTACGGTAAAATAATAATAAAATTCAAGTTTCTGCCGTAAAAGGTAAATTAATGACTGTCATATTCACTGCCAAACACGTGCTCCTTGTCAGCTGAAACAAACAATATTACACAACTATAAACTTTGAAACTACAGTGCGTAACTCCCGCCTGGAACTGTGTACGTATGTAGAGTCACGATTAAGGGGAAACTAGTCAGTCACAAAGCCGCTTGGAGATAGGGTTTCCTTCTCAAGGAAAAAAAAAATTCTCGGTTTTCAGTGGCACCACACGTGTTGACAACTGATACCCGCGCGTCCAACCCCATGTTACATCCCTCAGGCCACCTGCTCGGAATGGTATGTAGGTCTTGAGTAAGAGAGAGGGGCAAGCACTGTTGCCAGATGTACGGAAGATTGTAGCGCATCGTGTGTCTTTACACATCGCAGTCTGTACTACGGGCTGTTCGGTAATATGGTTCCTACTTCCTAAAAAATTAGCAACTCGGAAATGTCCGTTAAAGCAAGTTTTGTGTCCGTTGTTAGAATTAAAGGAAACAAAATGAAATGTCCGTTATTACAAATGTCCGTTAACAAATGTCCGTTAATCGAGGACTTACTGTAACACCTTATAATAATCACAGACACACACGAAGAGCCTCAGTTAACAACATGGCCATCCTTTGTTTTGGTTGCTGTTACAGGTCGACTGATAATAGTGTGGTTGTTTGTAAAATAGTTACAGAAACTACGCAATTTGAATACAGTGAAATAGTTAACTGACTAATGCTGGATACGGAGCCATGTTATTATATAACGGTTCTTTAAAAATGCTTACTTATTTTTCACGTATACTACGCAGTATTTTCAACGTCAGTGATGGAACTTAATAGATTTGTTTTTTGGGCTGCCACTAATTCTTTATCAGACCATACAATCATGTCCAGTTGTTTATACTTTTAAACAACTTGAAAAGTGAAAATATTCTTCTGAAAACCATAATTCATAATAATTTACAACATAAATTTAAGTAAATTTGAACTACGTGTCCTTCCATTGGCCCAAGCCAGCCCGCGCAAACATATTACTGTCTCTCTCGCACACTCAACGAGTGGCGGCGCACGTGCACTTCGTGTAAAGTAAAAGTACTAGAAAAACTGTTAAAAATCTAAATATAGCGATTCCAGGAACTGGGTAGGCACACCTGTGCCATCCAACTATACTTGCCAACAATACACCCAGCCCTGAGTTAACAATACAATAACAGTTAAGCTGCAAATGATATTATTAAATTTTAATTAAAACACAAAGTTGCCTCAGCCTAAACAAACCAAATCAAATACATATAAAATTTAACAATTTCAAAACTGATACAGATAAAAGCCAAACAACTGTCAACAATACCTCAAAGTAATTATATAGATAATAGCAAATTCAAAAAGTCAAACATAAGGAAATAATAAAATAAAAACAGGAAATAATAAAGGCCTAAGTGGTGGGTGGACCGCCTCACAACCCCCCACTTGACATGCAGAGGTTGTCCCCACAATCCTCTGTGTGTCAAGTACAGAGTACAGACCTGCAGGTTATCACAAACACAACAGACAATATACTTTTTAAAAAACTGAAAAAAAAAAAAAAAAAAAGCATCACATTACAGCAGCAAACAAAAGAACAGGAAAATACGTAGCATAGAAACATCATTAAAATCACCAAAAACAGAAACCTCATAACAATTAGAACAGCAGCAAATTTTGCACTCTACAATTTACAATATAAACATCTGCCAAAATACCCTTCAAAAGAAACAAAGCAAAGAACATTACATTACAACTGAAACCATTAATTACATCCATAATAATTTACCAGTTACTCTTGTCAAATTTTCAAATTTACACAACTGCACTGCTAGGAAACCCCAAAACAAACATTACCGCAACTCATACCAAACTTAACTATGTGTACATGTCGGCAAATAAAACTGAGTACAAAGCAAAAATCCAAACAACCAAACACAACACAACATTATTACTTCAAAATCCTCTAACTCATCATCAATCAACATTCTA
>PNEQ01110645.1:0-13177 GCA_003012365.1 Medauroidea extradentata
GCACACCTGTGCCTGTTTGAACATGTGCAGTATTGTTGCATCAGCTGGCAGCACACCAGTGCCTGTTTTTTTTTAATGTGCAGTATTGTTGCATCAGCTGACAGCAAACCTGTGCCTGTTTGAACATGTGCAGTATTGTTGCATCAGCTAGCAGCACAGATGTGCCTGTTTGCACATGTGCAGTATTGTTGCATCAGCTGGCAGCACACCTATGCCTGTTTGAAAATGTGCAGTATTGTTGCAACAGCTAGCAGCACACATGTGCCTGTTTGAACATGTGCAGTATTGTTGCATCAGCTGGCAGCACATATGTGCCTATTTGAACATGTGCAGTATTTTTGCATCAGCTGCAGCACACCTGTGCCTGTTTGAACATGTGCAGTATTGTTGCATCAGCTGGCAGCAAAGATGTGCCTGTTTGAACATGTGCAGTATTGTTGCATCAGCTAGCAGCACACCTGTGCCTGTTGAACATGTGCAGTATTGTTGCATCAGCTGACGGCACACCTGTGCCAGTTTAAACATGTGCAGTATTGTTGCATCAGCTAGCAGCACAGATGTGCCTATTTGAACATGTGCAGTATTGTTGCATCAGCTAGCAGCACACCTGTGCCTGTTTGAACATGTGCAGTATTGTTGCATCAGCTAGCAGCACAGCTGTGCCTGTTTGAACATGTGCAGTATTGTTGCATCGGCTAGCAGCACAGCTGTGCCTGTTTGAACATGTGCAGTCTTGTTGCATCAGCCAGCAGCACTCCTGTGCCTGTTTGAACATGTGCAGTAAAGTTGCATCAGATAGCAGCACACCTGTGCCTGTTTGAACATGTGCAGTATTGTTGCATCAGCTAGCAGCACACCTGTGCCTGTTTGAAAATGTGCAGTATTGTTGCATCAGCTAGCAGCACAGTTGGGCCTGTTTGAACATTGCAGTATTGTTGCATCAGCTAGCAGCACAGCTGTACCTGTTTGAACATGTGCAGTACTGTTGCATCAGCTGGCAGCACAGATGTGCCTGTTTGAATATGTGCAGTATTGTTGCATCAGCCAGCAGCACACCTGTGCCTGTTTGAATATGTGCAGTATTGTTGCATCAGCTAGCAGCACACCTGTGCCTGTTTGAAAATGTGCAGTAT
The DNA here is from genome assembly GCA_003012365.1 of Medauroidea extradentata. Classification (NCBI taxonomy): domain Eukaryota; kingdom Metazoa; phylum Arthropoda; class Insecta; order Phasmatodea; family Phasmatidae; genus Medauroidea; species Medauroidea extradentata. The sequence continues at coordinate 1,134 of PNEQ01110645.1, forward strand.
TGTTGCATCAGCTAGCAGCACAGATTTGCCTGTTTAAATATGTGAAGTCTTGTTGCATCAGCTGGCAGCACACCAGTGCCTGTTTGAAAATGTGCAGTATTGATGCATCAGCCAGCAGCACACCTTTGCCTGTTTGAAAATGTGCAGTATTGTTGCATCAGCTAGCAGCACAGATGTGCCTGTTTGAATATGCACAGTTCTGCTGATGTCCGCTAGCTCAGTTTAGTTTAGAGCTCTGGCAGAGAAGGGAATGGTGTTAGGCATATTTACAAGCTCATCAGTGGCTTGGAATTAGTATTGTGATAAGTTGATACTTAGGCTGCAAGTACATATCTAATGAACTGTTTAATAAAGCTGTGTGTTGCAATTGTTTGTCCAAAATATAACAATGTGAGCCATCTGATGACAATGATATTTATGAGCCAGCAAGTGAGTTAGTGGATTCTGTGAACAAAGCATGTTACGCTCTTGGTGTACCTCCAGTAAAAGTTCAGAAATTGTCAGTTGATTCACAATCATCTACTATTTAAAAAAATGTCAAAAATTACAGAAAAACAGTCACTTCACCATTTCACCTAGAGATTTCATCTGATACTGAAAATCATACAAAGATATGAAACAAATTATGTACTCATTGTGAAGAATTAGTTGATAAGCTGAAGGAGAGAATGATAACTGCAGACAACATTTAAGAAAAGGTATTCTTCCTTCAACTTACACATACGGGCAAACACAGGAAGAATTTGATGTAAGTAAATACTAAGTTTGTAAAACTCGTGATTTAGTAAACAAACAAGGAATCCTTCCAAAAGTAGAAACAAGAAAGGCAAGTAATTTGAAAGTAGAAAAAATTAATTTATTAAAAGAATTTTACGAAAATAATGACTATAGTAAAATAATGCCTGAAGATTGTAAATCAGTCTGAGTGTCAACTGGAGCAAAAGTAAATATCCAGAAAAGGATTCTTTTGTGTGAATTGAAAGAACTTAAAGCTTTTAAGACAAAACACCCAAACAAGAAGATAGGTTCGTCTACATTTGTGGAGCTTAGACCAAAATTATGTGTACTAGCAGAAAATGCTGAACACATTCCGTTTGTGTGCATGTATATCATCAGGACGTAAAGCTCCTACTTTGCAGCTATTAAAAGTCAAATTCTTACAAGGAAATGTTGAAGCTCATGGTCTGCAGTACAGAAAAGAGTCTTGTATGTTATCAGAATGTGCAGAGTGCCCTGGCATGCAAGCTGTCTTTGTTGTTACAAAAGAAAATTTTGAAGAATATAAAGAGCTGGCAGAAGAAATGGAAATCTCTTTCAAGGAGTGGGTATCAACCGACAGTTGTGAACTTGCTTCCTGTGTGTTAGTTCTTAAAGATGTTGTGTGAAAAACTTAAGCAATTGAAAGTCCATTATTTCACTACCAAAAAACAGTCAGAATTTCTTAATTTACAGAAGAAATGATTTCAAGATGGTGAACTCATTGTTTTGGAGGACTTTTCAGAAAATTTTTCCTGTGATGTGCAAGATGAGGTACAGTCTTTCGATTGGTCAGGTTAACAATCAACAATGCATCCATTTGTTGTCTACTGGAGAGTAAATGGAAAAATGCATTCAAAAATCTCTGTTTTTTTAGGGAGTGACTAGACCACAACACTATATTGTTCTATACTTTTCAAAAAGTTCTTACTGAGCAGCTGAAACGAAATCACCTTAACCTATCCAAAATCACATACTTCTCTGATGACTCGTCAGTCCAATACAAAAAACCGAAAGAACTTTATTAACATTACCAATCATATTGAAGGAGTCACAATTTTCTATACTTCCAAGAATGATGAAGACAATGTAAGATATGTTCTTGAGGAAAGATTCCAGACGTCACAAGTACCTCACATAAGATCATTTCACAGCTTCACTCCTACCACACTCTGTAATGAAAATCAAACACACATCATTTCTGAACAATTAGTGACCTTCCAGCTCATTACAGTCAGTGAAACTGAGAATGTTACATTACAAAAACCCAACCTTAGGTGCTTGATCGATTATGTCTGTTGTGGTTAATATGACAAGACATACTAAAAATTCTGAAACCAACAGAGCTATGGTTACCACAAGGAAGAGGTCACAACATTACTACAGCAATGAGTGACAATTTGTCAAAATTGTTCCTAGAGAAGTCCATCAATTAACAGATTTCAGTTAACTTTATTTTATGATAAGACCTTAACATAAAATAATGGGTATGTATTACTAGCTTAAAATATCAATTTTAGCTTAAGTGTTTCATGTAACTGCATAAATGTTAGCAAATAAGGTTATCAACTCTAGTAAATAATGTTATGAAGTTGTTTTTCCTTCTATTGATGGACTGGATATGTGGTTTCATGCACCAAACATCATTTTTACAATGCCTAGGTTGTTTCAATGCAATTCAGTAGAAGAGGTTACTTAGCTTAATGAATTTAATTAATTATTTGACTGTGATGTGTTTTGCAAAATGTTTGTATATTCAGAGGCTTGTAGTTTCCAAACCGCTCAAAGTATCAAGTTGATTTTTCTTTTGTTTAAAAAATTTTAAAACATACAATCTTTTAAAAACAAAAAAAAAAAAATATTTTTACCCCTACCCTTTTTTGATATTGAAAAAGGAAACTTTTGAAAAAAAATTACTTATTATTAAGATATAACTTGTAAATGGGACCAAATAACATTTTAATTATTTATTTCCCTAGTAGTACTCACTGCTGTCTACTATGCATGAAAACCGTAAGTTATTACCTCCCCTTCAGTATTTTATGGCTACCGGTAGTTAAATGTTGCGGGAACAGAGTTTATTCAGGTACCTTACTATTCAACCCTAAAAAAGAGGGTTAGTTTTGACTTCAGGTAAAATTTGCCCTGAACATAATAAAATATTTAGCTTTAAAGCTTTCTAAAGAGCTATGACAGAGCTTCATAGCAGCTAGGGGTAAAAAGTTATGGCTCCTTAAAAGCGACCCTGAAAAGACACTTTTTTTCTTCGCAGCAGTTGATCATATAGCCTATATCTCGTGAAAGAAATTTTTTAAAATGATTTTTTACTCTTCAAATATTATATGTATTTAATTCAAAGTTTAATTAAAATAAAAAATGGTGACGCAAAAATGTTTCTGAAATTTGCTGATTTAAAATGGAATGACCCAATAATGATGTAATTTTTAAGTGATAATGCTACACGCACAAGACCGAAGCTGCCTACAGAGGCTATGAAGATGACTTCAGTAATGTGACAGCAGAAATTTGTTTACATTCTCTCAGTGTCAATTTTGCTTCCTCTGGTTCGTGTTGATATATTCCCTCAAAAATCTATGTTTGGTGTGTATCACCACGTCGCATTGACTATTCCTGTAAGTATATAGTGTTCGGACTCCGAAGACTACAGTAAAGTAAATTCATTTTCACACGGAATTCACATCATGTCAAAATACGTTTATATAGCTACCCCTAATCAAGTACTGTCTCTTGTACTTCTTTGAAGTGTCTTATTTCACTCTATATACCTTTATTCAAGATTGCCTGAAACAATTTATCAGGGTCATGCAACATCACCACGAAAAAAGTCTCGGACATTATGTTTTTAATATTCAATTAAACAATAACAGAAGTTAATAACATAGAATGAATTAAATAGTTAAACAAAGCATTCTCATTTCAAACTGTAAAGCTTACCAGTGTATAGTGTCGGCAACAAATCTCAGTCTTCATGTCGTGTTTGACTGCAAAACTACTACTAATGGATATCTTAAGAGAACTTTTGGTCGGCTATATCCCTAACCAAATGGTATTATAATGAAGAACCAACAATGCTCTACACTAATACAAGATGTATGTACATTAAGCCAACCAGACATCCAGGGGCGGATCCAACTCTAGGTTTAAGGCGGTGGTCAGGGGGACATTCCTAAAAAGTAACTTAGCTATGCCCACACCTCGAGTCAAAGAATGAGGGGAGGGGGCAGGGTCGCAACACAAGAAAAATTTAATTTTTAAAGCATTCCCTAAACAAAAACAATTGAATATCCTCACTTTAAAATTTATAATATTTTACAGATAAACTACAGATAAAAGGTAAAGCCCCCCCCCCCCCACCACCCGTGGATCAACACCTGCAGACATCAACACAACAATCAGATTACATATAATACTCGATATGCAACTTGTGAATGGCGTTCGGTAAAGTTCAAGAATCTTTGATCATTCTGAATCAAAGTAAGAAAATAAATAAAATGGCTCCTTTACCTCTATATTGGATCAACTAAATTAGATGTTTTCAAGTTGGATGAAGGCTATGATTACATATACACAGACACTTAGGGACCAAAATGTTTTGGTTTTCTATGCTTTAAATTGCTTGCATAAACTGTTCATAATTGTGTCTCATGGATTAGATGATGAAGGGACTCAACTCGTAGTAACCATATTACACAATATCTAGACCAACGTGCAACTTGAAGGCTAAGTGCAGTAAACAATAGGCTCTGCACTAATACCAATAATATTTGCCGGGCATGCAAAATGAAACGTACGAGACTGGAAATAAAATTGTAGGAAAATCAATATTTTCCTCCCTACTATAAGTTTCTATCACTGACGTTCTCACGCTGGTGAGGAATATAAATACTTCGTCGTTCACACACATAAATACAATAATCTGCAGGAATCCTAGCAAAACTCACTCATACAAAGCTCTACACAGAATTCTATCCTAAGACTTAAATTGCACATTTCTTTACATCTGCGTTGGTGATCTGATGTAGCGATTCAACTGTGTAACTTAATATTATATTTGCCTACTGGCACTCCATTAAAATCAGAGAGAGCATAACAGTTCTCTCTAAATACATCCACCACATTAAACAACAAACATAACAATCTTGTTATATTGTCTCAGTACAAGCGTATTTAAGGAGACTGCTAGTGTTGCCAGGTCATGGGATTTGTCCAGTTTTGTGGGACTTTTTAAATATGATAATTAAATATGGGGCAAAGAGACTTTTTTATTGTAAATATTAATATTATGAGACAATTATTCATAGTAATTATCTGCTAAGTGATTTAGCACTGTTGTGCAATCGCGGAACGTTTAAGTGTTTTTATATGCGTAACAATGCTCATGTAGCTTATGGGCATTACTTATTTAACTTAAGACAGTTTTGACGTTTCTTCCTCGACTCTGCTGAGCTCTGTATAGACCTAATCGTTATTTCACGTGTCAGACTCTTCACACTTTCCACAAGTTTCGGTAACAAATTAGTGGTGCAAGTCTCCAACAGTTGAATTTGATGGATGCTGCTCTCCGTAAGATGCTTCATCACTTACTTCAACCCACTGATATTTCCTTCCTGGGTTCAGAAATGATGAACTAAGGGGGTTAAGTGGTTCGTGACGCTTGAAGTACCCGCCTTTACTCTGGTATGTACTTGCACATGAGTTGCTAGGGGATCCTCTCTGTGGAGGCTAGAATCATTTCTGGTTTTATGGTCCCACTTAGGCGACTCTGACAATTGAGTACCTCTGTGGGTTGCCTTGTCCCCTTCTCGCATTACTCTTACGTTGACTATCTTCATTGCTCGAGCTGTCACCCTCGTTTTCAAGCTCACACCTTCTCCTAGGTTTTACCCTGTCATCCTGGTAGTGCGCATCTTCAGACTGACTTTAGGATACAAATTGTTTGATTGGGCAATATTCTTGTTGATATACGGTTAGCTAGAACCTCTGAACCTAGTATTGCTTTAATGATGTTCTTCTCCTCTCTGGTTTATGAGTGTACAAGGACTGATTCTGTGTTGACCTAGGCCGGTCTTGTTCCCTAGGTTGGCTACCTCTTGCCTGGTGTTCTAGTTGATCTGCTTTAATAGGATGATATCTAAACTCAGAGACATCTTTGAAGGTACAGCCTGTAAACTGCCTCTGGTAGTTAATAAGGAGTTGAGATACAATTAGGTCTATAAATACTTCCTTACTCATAGATGAAAAATGACAAGTTCTTTCAAGTACTTCATTGAAGTGCTCTTCAATGGTGCAGGACTTTAGAGGGTCAAAATGTTCCTGAGCTATCTTTGGTATGATATAGCTTTGGGTCCTTAGGCTCCAAAACTCCTGTAAGAATAAATTCTTGGAAGGTGGTATTGTGACCTCCCACACGTAGAATGCTGTGCCTGATAGGACTAAAACCAAGGCATTTCAGCAGCTCAGCATCTGACGACGTAGGAGTTGCACTCTCTCTTATAATGTTTTTATGTAACAATATGTGACTGGGTTCTCAAATTGTTTGCCTGTAAATTTGGACAATTCTTCCGACTAATGTTTTTACCGGGGAGATGTATCAAGAATTCAGATGAAACAGCAATAGGTAGGCTACTATGTTTTTTCCCCGAGGTCAACAAGTTCAGGAGTTGTTACTGTGTGACACGTGTTCAGAGTCAGTAGTCAGTCAGCATGTAATTACCTCAGTTATGACCTCATCTACTTTCTTCTCGAGACGTTGCGGCTGTACCTCTACACATAACCCTATATCGTAATCAGACTTAGTGGCCTGTGATACCTGAGCATCAAAATGTCAGCTAGTCCACTTGGGTATTTACCTCTCGTAAAATTATTTCTCTGGTGGTGTTGACTCTTGACTCATCCCTGGTCTCCACCAGCTGAACTCTATTTTCTAAGCTTGAGAATTGCACATAGACTTCTTCTCTTGTAGTTTCTAAGCCTATAGTAAGTGTAGCCATCTGCTGTGTAGTTTGCTCAAGACTAGCTGCTCTTCATGCAGCTTAGGTATTTGTTGACCTATTTCACCTGTTATTGGTTCACCTTGCCTTTATAAATTATCTTGTGTAATGGCTTGTGTTCATTGCTGAACTATTTCAGCTTGCAGTATTTTCTGTACGTAATTTGTTTGTGCAAGGACAAAGTGGTTTGTGGAATTGGAGGTGCGGGAGTTGGAGAAGGTGCAAAGATGGGTAACAAGGCGCGTGAAGGATAGATACAGAAGGCAAGGGCAGGCTAGTGAGGAAGAAGGGAACTTTCGGCCATCTGTGAAGTTAAAGGAACTGGGGTGGAACTCTAAGGAAAGCAAAAGAGTGGAACGACTAGTCAGGATGTACAAGGTAGTGGATGGAGAGAGAGGCTGGGGTGTTAGGCTGCATGTTAACTAAAGCAGAGTATAGAAAAAGAGAGACTAATAGTAAGAACATCCAGGTGATGAGAAGCAGAATATAGCAGGGTAAGTGCTCTATGCTTAGGAGGTTGGCGATGGTGAGGGGTGAAACTGGAAAAATCAGGAGGGGATTGGTACTTGATTAAAAAAAAAAAAGTTACAGCTTGCCACCCGGTGGCTGTCCACATGCAAGTGAATTAATTATTAGTATTATTATAACTAGATAGTAGACTACTGCATTCACGCATATCCTTAGGCCTCACATTTTAAAATTTTCAAATTATCTGCGAAAAAAAAACAAATAATTGAATAACAATACTGACCAGGGAGAATGAGAATTGTTCATCTATGAACCTTTGTTTACATAATTCAGGAGAATTGTTCATCTATGAACCTTTGTTTACATAATTCAGGAGATGCTAACTACATAAAATGTAATGTGTAACATGTTGGAAGGTTCACGACAAGTTTAACGAGGGTGATATTGCAAAAGAGTAACATTCCAACTGCAAGTGTTTATCATTATTATTATTAGTAGTAGTAATAGTGTACCTATTTCATTTGATATGATCAAACGTACTCGATTAAAAATTTTCTTGATTAATTTTAAGTACATCTATGTTAGTTTATTAGAATTATAATATTTGTCAGTACGCAAATTTATTCGTGTATAAATTTTTGTTTGTTTATGTTATTTTACCAAATTCATATTTAAATAATGTGATTATTACTTTTTTGAGCCCAGGGGCTCTTATGATCAATAAAAACAATTTGTACGCGTACTAAGGTCTCACCTGTGTGCGCATAGGAGACGGGGACCTTCCATATGCTGACATGCGAGAAGACAGAGGTTAGGAACTTGCCGAGAGCCAACGGCACGATGATCTTGAAGTAGTAGCCCCAGCTGAAGGCAGCGAACCTCCTGATGCCCCACAGGTTGAAGAAAGGGCCCGAGTATACCGTGATGGAGGTTAACTGCACCATTGTGACGGTCATGGGGTAGGGGAAGTCGTTTAACAACATCTTGCCGATCACATTATTGCTGGAGCTAACGACGTACCACAGCACGCACAGGAACAGTACCTTGAACACTTCCCTAGTTTGCGTCCGGCTTCCAGACATGTCATCGGTTTTGACTTATTCCTGACGATCCTAACCTAAGAAATAAACAGTCGTGGAAGCGACTTTCACTACATTCCGTCTGTCAGAGAGCCACATTCTTCTTTTCCACATAGAGTGCATAGAGGAAGTAAACATTTCCATGCACACGAACGCAGCGGCTGGCCACCTTCCGTTATTCACAGATTTCACTGGCCAGTGTTTTCAGTAATGTCAGCTATTTATTTATTTATTTAAATATTCATTCCATGGAGCCCTTAACAGTGGCATTGGCCATAGGGCTATAGAACATGTCACAATGGTGCTTATCTATATACACTAAAAAAGTGCTGGTAACACAGTCAATAAACTAAAATTATTACAGTAGAAAGATTAAATGATCAGAATACACATACAAGCACATAATAGACCCAAATTGTAAATATAAGCATTTGGACAGAAATCAAAATTAACACCCAATATTTGCATATGACTCGTACACATATATACACATGAACAGCTAATTTCCGATATTGCTGATAAGAAATCGCTAAAATGCAATATTCAATAAACATAAATGGCTACCACAATGGAGTTACGAAATTGTGTACTTGTTATTGTCTTATCAGGAATAGAATTGAACTGTATAAAGGAAAATACTTCTTCACGAATACGTTTGTTAGAAAATAAACTACTTTCACTATTTTTTTACATGTACAACATAATAAATTGTAGAAATAAATTTAATTGTGCACCAGTATATGATGAAAAATTAATATTACATAATTTTATTTTAAAATAACTTAAGTTTCGTCCATAGTTCACATAAATACAGTTTGTTTTGGTTTCAGATTTGTTCCAAACAAAACAGGAAATAAAAGTAAATGTAAACATCCTGTGAACAAACCCTGTAACCGTCCTCCTGCCTCGTTTGCCAGAAACGTGCAAACACCCTCAGTCTGGTTGCAGCATGTTTGCAAACACCCTTGTAAACAGGAGTGCTAAATGCTCTGTTTACAGGTACCGCTACCAATTCAACCGCTAAAATACACCTAATGAAAAAAGTACCACTTTCCGAAACTCGCATATATCTAAATGGCCGGTATTTATTTATTCAACGTCCCATGCACACATAGTACTGACTGAGTTTAAACTAGTCAAACTATATACAAACATGTAACAGTACTTAATTAAAAAATATATTATATACAGCAATATATGCAGTATTTATTTATTTAAAATTGTTCAGCAGATCCCATAATGAGTAAAATACTCTGGGATGTTGAACATGTCAGGTACAATTTTAAGGGCCACTTTTACAACTCCTTGTTAAAGTTCCTGTTAAATTTTTAACGAACACTTTAACAGCAAAGTGGTTGTTAATGTATTTTACAAGTGAATGTTATCGCTGAAGTTCACGTTAAAGTGATTGTTAAACTAACAGGTACTCAGGGTAATGGTTAGCTGGCTAACAGAAGGATCCTGCGATGGCCGCCATATTGTATAGATTTGTTTACTGTCTATTTGAAGTTAGGGAGTAAAGCAGAACTCTCCCAAATATGTACATTTTTTGGGTTATTATTACAGTTATGGCTTAAAATCGGCTACGATTTGTTTCTATAATTTTCTGAAGAGACGATAAGAAAAATGTCTTCGAGCGACCAGGGGGCTTATTCTAGGTTATTCGTTTCCATAACGAATTCGTTACTTTTCGAATCCTTACATAACGAACAAAATCTTCGAGTATGAAAAATTCGTATTCTAAAGCCTAGTTCACAATTAAAAACTTAAGAATTAAGAATTATGCAGTAAGCGTCAATCACGCACACGGAAAAAAGTCTTAAGTAATTCTGGTTCATAATAAATGAGTTAATTCTTAATTCCAACCAATAAGAACCCGACTACTCTGCTTTTTTCAAATGCGTGAAATTACTGTGGATTACTCAATATATTTCGTCGTCAGTTGTCCAGAATATCGCCAAGGAATGGTATAAATGAAATACTAATGTAAAAAATATGTTAGAAATAAAAAATTGCATCTCCATGTTCATTACTTGAATAACAGTTCTCGTACAATCGGGTAATCACATTATACCGAGGCTGCACGTATAAACCCAAGAAAATGTCACTTATTCGTAATGTGCAAATATAAATTAACAAATTTAAATTACTAAAAATATATACTCCAAGTGAGTTTTGAACCATCAACCTTGGGGTCAGCAAACCAAAACTTTACCTCTGAGCCACCGAACACTTCACACAATGAATGCTTCTAAACAATTTATTTTAATGTGTTAAGTGTCTAAACTAGTACATGTAACAAACATGTTATATTTCTGTTATTTTAGCAAGATTTTCCATTAAATCAGATTAACATTTTTATAAATAATAATATGCCGTGTATACAAAACAGTAATAACTTATACTACGAGTTGTTCGCCAGCCAAATGGATTTTTAAAAGCTTTTCAAACAGCTATTCTGTCGTTACACTAAAAATAAATATAAGCTTAACTGCATTTTTTTGGCTTGAAATGATTATAATATGCCAAATCCATCATATATAGCACCACACCATATTTAACGTATATTATTTAAATATACGCCATGTTTATTTAACTTCCTGAATGCTCTGATTGGTTCATTCCCTTAATTCTTACGGAAAAATATAAAATTTCGCTATACCTGTTACTTCTTAAGTCATGGCCCACTGGCCACACGACCTCACACACTTTCTATTCTTAAGTCAACTCTTAGCTACACGTCATAATTCTTAAGTTTTTAATTGGGAACCCAGCTTAAGAGGTTCTTCGTTACAACTCGCTGAAACTTCGGCAATGTTCGGGCCTTCGTTAGCCTCCCTTTTCGGTCCTATAGCCCATCGACGCAAATGCAAAATGGCGACACTACTCACATAAACATTTATTTATTTATTTATTTATTTATTTATCTTTGCCACCTGTTTATCCCAATTTGAGTAGAAGAATCTACTCGGGGATGTAGGTGTTGTCAACTGTATACATACATATATTACAAATATAATCAAATTAACAAAGAGTAAGTCGTATGACAAATGAGAATAATAATTAAACATGGATAAAATCGAGACAAACACATGATAACATAATCAGTCATTCAAGTACTCATTGACAGAATAATAGTTCTTTTCTATAAAAATTTTTTTAAATTTATTTTCTATATTTATCGGACACACACTATATGCCTTTTTAATATCAGAAGGCAACTTATTGAAAATTTTTATTGACATATAGTTTAAATTTTTTTGATAAACGGTTAAATTAGAAACCAGATAATGCATATTACTACAATTTCTAGTATTATGATTGTATAATTCCAAATTAGTAGATTTTTTAAAGCTAATCCAATTATTTTTTTACAAAAATCAATAAAGAATAAATATATAAACCTGGTAACGTTAATAATTTATTTATCTTGAAAATCTCTTTGCATGAATCTCTCTTCTTTTTATGAAACATGATTTTGATAGCTTTTTTTTTTTGTAGTTTAAAGATTTTTTTGCATCAATTGAGTTGCCCAAAAGATTACACCATAGGAGATCAGTGGATAGAAATAAGCATAATATATTGTCAATAATACCTTTTGATCCATAAAAGTGCACATATAACGGATTGTGTAAATAGCAGAATTTAATTTAGGTGTTAAAGTTTGAATGTGTATCTTCCAATTTAAATGCTCATCCATAGTTATGCCAAGAAATTTTGTGTTGTTTAC
>PNEQ01110651.1:0-29729 GCA_003012365.1 Medauroidea extradentata
GGGGGGGGGGGGGGGGGGGGGGGGGGGAGGCCATCTTGGCGCGCTCTCTGGGTGAGAGCATGTTGGCTTTTTCTTAGCTGTTGAGATGTGAGAGAGAGCGGTTGGCGAGGCAATGTACCATGTATGCCACGTGGGCGCATATCGCTGTGCATCGACACCACTAGCCAAGATTTCTAGTTGGAGTAAACCTAAATAGCGTTTCTAGCCTAGCAGTGAACTTATAATGCTAGTATTTATTTGTTTTTGTTGCGGTCGAGCCCACCGCGTGGTCATGAGCTTGTATGTCTTGGTATGTTACGTGGCTAGTAAATTGGAATGGTAACCCGAGTTAAGTTGAAATTTATTATTTCCTCGCTAAACGCTACCATGCTGGGAATCCACAATCTAGACCACTTTTTCGAACCCCCCAAGAGAACTGAGTTAAGAGTCGAGTGCCTACCGAGCAACCGAGGTACAGGTATGCTATTCGGACGGGAACCTACCAGTAGCAGTACAGTACCTTAGTTACAGGAGGAAGTTGTAACCTAAGTATACTTGCAGACACCTGTTACAGTGCAGAAGGTATCAGTAGAAAAGACTATATCAACCACTGAACATCTGAGGAAAATACTGAAGGAACTGGACAGACTAAGGGCCTATTGCACAGTCAAATTGAGAAAAATCTAAGGCCTCTATAAGTGAACTGTGAGAAATTTTCGCTGCAGAGACGAAAAGTGAGTGAAATCTAATGGTAGCAGTACACTCTCTCCGAGGCGCCTCACCGAGGGGCTCGTAAGGACGCTCGCTGATTAATTTGAACAAGGTCAGCCTAGGTCGCACCGCGAGGTAACCTAGTACTCTCTCGCCGCGGCGCCTTGCCGATTGATTTAGGCGAGGTCAGAGTCAGTCAACATAGAGTCAAACTTAGACGTAGAAGTTGCATTGTTGTCTTTTTTTGTTTGTGTGCTTATTTTAAGTACGTTTACACTTGTTACAAGACAAACGTAACCAAGCCTTGGGCTCGAAGAATATGGTGCATTCGTCACTTTACGTTTGTCCTTGTGATGTGGGTGTGTTGGGTCCCACAACACCGGCTCACCATGATAAACTTCTAAGATCTCAAGAACAGTCTCATAAGACCAATCCATATTTGTATCACTACACAAAATAGCAACACAAAACGACTGTGTATTATCCACGTATAACCACGTGAACAAACGAGAGTGAACTGATTCGCCTCGCGCTCAGCTCTCTGGTGGTCTCGGGCAGGCTCAAGTCCTTTGACTCATGCCAATAACCGACTCCAGGCGGAGCGCAGGCGAGCGCAAGACTAGGCGAGCACGAGACTAGGCGAGGCGAGACAGGCAGAAGCAGGGCGAGAGAAGCCGAGCGCACCAAGTACACTCTCCCACTCGCGCATGCTCATCTTGTCTCGGCGAGAGTGTACTATAGGTCATTCGGAATAAAGTGAGCACTAAAGATTTAACCTTTGAAAAAAATCACTAGCCGTTGCTGCATATAATTCAACATTGACAACAGTTACATTACTGCTTATACAGTTGGCAGCGAATTATCGCACGTAGTTCCGTGTATTTTATATTTAAATACAACATTACTGAAAGAACATCAAATGGAATCTACCTCTTCGTATTTAATATACTTAAAAATATTTATTTATGATAATATTGACATAATTACTGCCTGTATAAGTTTACTTAAATGGCGCCAGTAGAACGTGATTTAATCCGGGCCGTTCAAATTCAACAGTCGTTAGAGAAAGGCGTCTAGCGCTACGCGCACTGACGTAGTTAATTATTTCACCGACAGGTGGCATCAGAGTTAGGTTTTCGCCACTTAGCTTGGAAGCGTTCAATGACGGTACAAGAGGAGAGCGTTGTTGTGTTTCTCCGTTGTGCAATAAATATGGGTTTCTGATAAAACAAGTTCAAAAGTATTATAAGTGACTGTTTCTTCATTGTAATATGTAAGTTGTTATGTGTTACGCTCGCCAACATGAGTATCTTGATTTAGAAAGACAATTTTTTTTTTGTTTCATACACTAAGAAAATACGTTGTTTTTGTTGAGTGCGTCGTTGTTCATGGCAGTATTAACTGAACCGGTTTGAATTCTTAAATTGCATGTGTCATTATGGCATGTTTTTTTGTGGCGGTTTCGAGTTATAAATTCAATTTTCATGTGTACATATTTACAAGATACGTAACGGCAATAGTGCGGGTCGTATAAATTAGAGTCGATGCACAGAAACCAGTATTAAAAGACGTTAACTCGCAGGTATTTATAACAAAGATTACTATTGGTTATACATTTTATTCAATACCCGTGTATTTAATGAGTAGATATTGTTGACAACATGTCCAGCCCAGTGTAATGTAGATGTAAACATTGTACAAGCCTATGTAAATTAAAGCACGTGGCAATGTTTACGTTTACGTACAGCAGAAAGATATAAACTGGCAGAAAATAGAATTAATCAGGGCTTTTTTGAGTGCTCACTTTATCCCGAATCACCTATACTGTACTACCATAAGGAAAAACTAAGGATTTCTTAAGGTGTCCTCAGACCTTCCTTAAAAATTTCTCAGGCTGCAAATCAATCATGGTGGCCATAAATTGAGGTTATAATGCCACATGGGGGAGATTAATATTCTTATTTTAAGTTTATTGGTAATATCTTTGAGGAGGAACATAACCATGGTGTAAATAAAAGACTGCATTGTCATCTACATCACAATTTACATTCGTTGTACATTTTTACATGAAAGCGATGTCGTGTTTTTTTACTGTCACTTTTGTTATCAAACAAAATGGTTAGGATACCATTTTATAAACAGAATTGACGACATATTTTTTATAATTTTTATTTTGCATTTTTTTCACCTTTACAGTATATGAAACACTAAATATAAGTTAACAAATCACTGTTATGTAAGTTTTGTGCATAATAAATGGGAAATAATATAAATTTTAGCTACATTCACAAGTCGATGCACAAAGAGAAATTATTTTTCATGCGAACATTGTGGTAACACTTCACCTCAACTGAGATATCTCAGTTTCCTGACTCTGCAACGCAAACAAAAAATTCTTACATTTCACTCAAGTTCTCCTTAGTTTCATCTTTACCTCAAGATTTTACTCACTTGACTCTGCAATCCACCCTTAGCTATGCACAGTATTTGATTATACAGTGCCTCACATTTAACTTTCTGCATGCAACCAAAATAGCTATCTACATGACACAACTAGAGTACCATCTAACGTACAGTGCCTAAAGCAAGTTGTTCTTAGCCAACTAGGGAACTTAAGCTTCTGAAACTACATTTGCACTGTACATTTTTACATAGTATGAACTGTTCCACTAGTGTGCCCTCTGGCCAACATGAGGATAAAGAATGTACGTACTGTATACGTTATATGTGTTCTATGCTGTAGGTTGCGTATGAGCGGTACGCTCACCAACGGACCCAATATGCCTTGAATAATCGCTCTCCCCCCATTTCAAGTAAGGTTAAACAACTGAGGTGACACGTGCATAATTCAGACCTTTACTAATTCACATCTGTACCATCATGAACAGTTTATCACAGTCACAACAGGTAAACAATCAAAGTGACACATGCATAATTCACATGTCATTTCAAACAGTTTATCACAGTCACAACTGCAACAAACGCTGTTAGAAACCAAACCAAACCAAAATATTCTGAGAGACTAGTGGGAAATGGTGACTATTATACATTACAACTTATATCCACTCCATTTTTGTGTGTGTTTTTAAAGGAAACTATAGATGTTAGCAACTTTCATCAAAAGCACTACAGCAGCTTGTAAGGAACACACAGAGGGATTGAACTGGCAACACCTCTGCCCCTGTACACACAAGTGGGA
The DNA here is from genome assembly GCA_003012365.1 of Medauroidea extradentata. Lineage (NCBI taxonomy): Eukaryota > Metazoa > Arthropoda > Insecta > Phasmatodea > Phasmatidae > Medauroidea > Medauroidea extradentata. Next base: position 3,890 of record PNEQ01110651.1, read on the forward strand.
TCACGGTGCACAGATGCTGCATAATTTAATGTACGTTAGGGAATGTAAACAACAAGTAGGGCAACAGATCAGCCATGAACTACAGACCATGCAATTCACAACATTGGCAAGCATATCTCCTACCCAGACGCCTGCACTTCTAGCCAGCATGTCTCTGCTACACCTCGGTGGACGTTCAGCCTCAAGAGTGGAGGGGCAAGTGAAGGCACGAGCAGACAGCCAGCCACCCACCCTGTTGTGCACGCTTTCATCCCCTAACAGCAGGTATATAATCTGTGCATGGGCCATGCAGCAGCACTTGATTATTATCACATGGTAGAGGAATCACCTCCTTAGAAATAGTTTTTGATCATAAAAAGCGACAAGTCAGCAGCGGATCCTGCATAAACGTAGGTGGCCAGACCTAAGTATTCGAGAGCACAGTAGATAAGAACAGTTGGATTTTCGTCAACGCTGAAACTAATGCAGTAAGAATGCTGATATTAAGAATGACCATAGTTGCCTATTAAAGGGGTGCACCTGGAATGTACTGTGTTCTTCATTTATGTACTTGAACATACCCCATCTCACCCTCAGTTCAATGTTGACATATTCACATGGAAATCACTTCACCAGGACATCAGAGCTGGTTATTTGGGCCCACAGACAGACTGACACCGAGGACTGGTACATTGGTGCAATTCAGACTATGTATAGATATTCAAGGTTCTTCCCGAGCTCTGATCTGGTGATTATTATGCCTTGCCAAGATGGGAATTTAGGTGGATATCTGTCACTTGGTCTTGCCTATCTAGATGGAAACTGGTGACTCTGTCTTCCCTAGTGTCGGTTGTGGTGGGCTGAGAATCTCTGCAGAGTGTGGCGGCTGACGCTATGCATGCAGCCTACCAAGGTGCCCCCCCCCCCCCCAATCGATATTCTCCTCTGACTCATTCTCATTCATTTTATCGGCAGCAGGCTGAGTGATTGGCAGGTATGCAACAGCTAGGAGATCCTGGCTACCAGGAGCAGCACACGGGTGTGGCCAAAAGACCGGAACACAGATGATGTTTATGAGGAAGGGCCTCACTGCGACAGAGGGAACCAGTCTATAACAGGCCAGCCAAGAAAGGCAGTAACAGAACCTTTTTTTATTCAGTTTGAAGTGCTGGATTAATGACCACATCACATGTTACTACGAAAGTTGTCTTGATGGTGAAGTTTATCATCATAATATTTTATATGTTGGCTGACAATTTTACACTTTTTTAATGGTTTGGATCAGGAAATATTTTGCGCGAGTTTTCCAACAACCTTTATAAAATTAAAAGGTAATAACGGGACAATGCTTGATAGATGTGGCAATATGGCCCAGTAATTGTACAGATTTGCTGACCTTGAGTGACCAAGAAATTAGTACCGACAGTAGTTCACTCTGATGCTGTGTTTTTCACATCACACAAAAGAAAACTAAAGAATAAATCATTTAAAAATAAAAATTTTAAAAAGGTGTTGCAATTTGAAAGGCAAAGAGACACACTTACACATCAGGATCTTGCTGACAGAACTCCTCCTCGGATGTATCAATGAACACCTCATCCTTTATGGAAACGCCATCATACATGCTACTGCACGAGGAAACCATGTCATCCACAGATGTTGCAACATTCTCTGACTCTTCACACAGGGTATCTTGTTGATCATCAACATCTTCAACCTCTTCAAATTCTTCAATATCCACAGGCTCTTGCTAAAAGAAAAAAAATGAAGGGCTTTATTTGGCATGTATGTAAACATTAAATACAGTAATATGAAAGTAAAAAATAATTTCCTAAAAAAGTATATGTAACTGAACATGTGTGGGGAAAAAAAAAGCATACCGGTACATGATGACTAAAAAAAATTTTACCCAATATCACTTACAACAATACCATACACAAGTACAATTTATAACTCACTGTTCGTAATGTATTGCAGCTGCAGAAGCTCAGCAAGTAAAAGCTTACTAACACATATCTCGACAAACTACCCTTTGCAACTTCCTACAACTCCAACAACGTGATACCATTGTGAATAAAATGTAGATAATGTAACAAGTGGCAACACAAAACCCTTTGCAAGGAACACTGCGTACCATAGCTCAATCTAGTGTTTTTACCAACATTCTTTTTATTCCCATTAGAAATAGCTATAATCTGATATTTTACCACTCAATGTACTCAATTTCAGTGTTTTTAATTGTTACCTCTACATTCCTTCCTCTTGAAAAGAAACTGCCAAAATACACGACTTATTTTTTGGCAGACAATTTATTTCCCTTTCAACACAAATATTTAATTATTTGCATTTTTTTATTTACAAATGATATTTCCTACAACCAGACAGTTCCAAATAGCATTACTATGACGGATCCAATTGGGGACTATGTAAGACTCAACTTGGCTAGCAAATTATGAACATACACTCATCCATACAAGGAATGAACTCTTTATTTTATTTGTGTGCTCACATACATGTCAGTGTGTGTGTGTATGTGTGTGTGTGTGTGAGACAGACACACACCTGTCTACAGACTAACACTTACTCTCACTCTCACCTACACACGCAGGCATGCAAGCACGTGTATGTGTGCATGCACACACACACTTCTCTGCCTATATCTTTCATCACTGTAACAAACAATGGGCCAAAAACACTTCCCTGCGACCACCTCCTCCAAGAGCAATCCACCAACTCTAACGTTCCGTCGCCTACCTGTGAGGAAGTCTCCTAACCATTTAACCACAATCTTGTATCTTATCACATGATCCACTTTCCAATCAGCTTGTTGTGAGGCATCTTGTCGAATGCTTTTCAAAAATTGATGAAACAAGCAACTACTGACGGTTTCAAGCATCTAGACGGCTTATAGCGTGGGGGAGAGGTAAGCTGCTTCCAGGTGGGAAAGGGGAGGCAGAGGAGATGGCCTCCCTTCCTTCCTATGCTTCATGCCGTTCCAAATCCATTCACTACACTGTTTCTTAGAAGCAGGGTTATTTAGATTGAAGTATGAACTAGTTTCAAATTTCTGCGTTTGACGAATGGGAACAGCAGAACAATAAGAACAAGAGTACCGCGCTTGACGAAAGAATTATAACATATCACCTCTTATTCACATTCCATTTGGACCCGTTTCCCGCCCCAACGGTCGATCCCGCCCTTCAGCATTTGGGTAAGGCTTCTGTATTTTCTATTATCGATTTTAATGCCAGTTTCCACCAGTGTTTACTTCATCCTGACTATAGGCAGTATACTGTGTTTTGTACACCTTGGGCTCAGTACGAGTTCAATAGGATTCCCATGGGAGCGTGCTTCGGCAACCTGGCTTTATCCCGTGTCCTTTATCAAGTGTTATTTGACGTGAAATTTAAGTTCATCTATAATTACATTGACAACATTATCGTTTACAGCAATTCCTTTGAGGAACACCTAGGACATTTGTGTGAGGTTCTGGGACGCTTGAGGTGTGCAGGTTTCACTGTTATCCCGTCCAAAGTCACTTGAGCTTCATCGTCAGTGAAATTCCTCGGTTATGTTGTGTCTGACGGTCTTTTGATCATGGACCCTAGTCAAGTTAATCCGACTGTTAATTTATCGTTGCCTAAGTCCGTGAAATGGGTGTCCAGATTTATTGGCCTGATGGGTTATTACGCCCGGTTTGTTCTGCATTTTGCCGAATTAGCGGCACCTTTGAACTCGTTGAAACGCAAGAATGTCTCGTTTGTTCGGGGAGAGGCTCAGAAGAGCTTTTAATGCATTGAAGGCTAGTTTGGTTCCTGTGCTCGCTTTGCATTTGGCAGATTTTGATCTTCACTTTGTTTTGCAAGTCAACGCTTCTAGTGTCGTGCTGGGAGCCTCCTTAGGGCAGTGGCGTGACGGCAGGGTGGTACCGGTAGCCTTTGCTAGCCGTGCGCTGTCCGAGGGAGACCGAAAACTTAGTGCCTTCGAGAAGGAGGCTCTTGCAAGTGTGTAGAGCACCAGCAAATTTGATTGCCGTCGAGTTCGATCTTTGAATGGACAATCAGGCAGTGTCATGGCTGTTAAGCCATTCCAGCGATTTGAATAAGTTATGTCGTTGGGCTTATAGGCTGTTGAGGTATCAGTTTGTCGTAAAGCATATCTCTGGAGAGAGTAACGTGGCAGCGGACGCACTGTCACGTATGTACTCCCCAGAGGATTATGTTTGCAATCCTGATGAACTAACAGGATTGTGTTGCTCGCTCACCACGCAGTGTGTTTTTTACCTGCATGCAGCAGGCACAGGATGAGGATCCTAAGTGTAGGGACATTGTGTCGAAGGCGGCACAGGGAGATGCTCTTCCTTTTCGTGTGTTAGAAGGATTCGTGCAGTATGCTGGGCGTACAGGGTGTTTACGACGTCTTGTCGTGCCGTCTATTTTTCGTAGCGAGCTTTTGACCAATTATCACGCGTCACCCTTTGGCAGTCATCTTGGTCTTGCTGGGACTCTTCGTAAGTTGAGTCATAGTTCCTATAGGAAGGGCATGTACAAGGATGTGTGCAAGTTCGTGCGCAAGTGTGACCTATGTTCCCGAGCTAAAGCAGCCAAAAACTCTCGGGTCGGGCTTTATTAAGTGGATAAGGTTGAGAATAACTGGGAAACATTGCACTGCGATGTGTTTGGCCCCTTAGTGCGTTCATTAGAGGTAATCTGTATATATTTATAGTCCTGGACGTGTTTAGTAAGTTCGTCGTGCTGATGGCACTTCGGAATGTGAAGAGTACAACAATTGTGTGCTCTTTGATGGAGCGGTTGTGGGTTTCTTTGGGTCCCTCTGTAAACCTGGTCACGGATAATGCTCTGTACTTCACCTCGGTGGGTTTCAAAGACGTGTGCTTCAATGGTCCATCCGCTACTATATATCCAGTCCCTATTTCCCTTGCGAAAATCAGGTTGAAATCCACCTTGTCAGCTCAATAACACGCCAATTAGAAATACTGGGATGAAGATATGGAGTTGATTAAGGTGGGACATCTAGGACGAATTGCAAAGATTGTCGCAGAGGCACAGTTAAGAGAGCTGAAGGGGAGTAAAGGGGAAGTGGAAAACATGTTGTCGGAGATACCCTCACTACATGCTGTCTTGAGCGAGCGGAGGACGGGGCAGTAGTTTACCCCCACAAACCGGTCTTCGTAACAGAAAGGAACGAGGGGATGATCTACGTGTCTACTCATGCTCGAGGCCATTTACACTGCAGGTCAAAATACGCGCAACCCTCTGGCGTGAGAAAGCCCGTGCAAGGTCAGGGTGGGGTAGCGAATGACATAAATAGCCTTTCCACTGTGCGTGTATCCTAACCCTGGCCTGGCAGATAGAGCAGCGTAGGCGACGTGTCCTAGTCAGTTTCCGACATAGATTTATAACCATAACATAACATGTACGACAAAACATTAACATAAACAAAAATTGGGCATGGTGATTTGTTTTTAGAATAAATATAGAGAATTATTCAATATTCAAAGCTATACTAAACCTCTCAAGTTTGTAGTGTGCTATAGGCTCTAAAGTTAACTAAGGATTTATCAGCATACTTCGATGCATATGGTACTTATTTATAGTTGAATTGAGTGCAGTACGAGTATGTCCAACGTACTTGAAAATACAACAATGAAACAATCGTTTCATTTTAAAAAATACGTACCTATCACTCACCGAGCATTAAATGTGTAAATTCAGCCAGCATGAACAAACCATAATTCACACCATGGGAAAATAAATACTAACATAAATAACAGCAGCTTAACACACGGAAACGTAATTTTTTTCACAGTTTAAAGTATGTATAACTAAACAATATTTCATGTTTAATGAAATTTTTACAAAGTAATTTTTTATGTGGTACTTAACTGCACACGCGAATCCATGCGATGATTTCATCTAATTTTTTGGGAAACGATAAGCATTACCCGGGTTACTACATTTTGCAAAGGATCACAAAATAACTAACCAACGTGATTCTTAATAAGAAGCCATAAATTCAGCAAATTTCAACAAAAAAAACAGTTTAATTTGATTGGGAACTGACGTGACATTGACTTCAACAGCATATTTTCTTTTAAAATGCAATTTTTTTTGTGTAATAATACTATTGGCATGAATTTGTATTAGGCCTGTTTAAATGCCCATTTTTCATCTGTGTAATGAGCATGTTTTAAGAATCGATAGTAATTAAAGTTTTTAAAAATACATTAAATAAAAAAAATTCCTTCTATTCTTTCCAACACAATTATGAGGACTTTAACATTAAACATTGTGCGTAAAGTAAAGTCATGTCTAATATTTTTTTGAAATATGGCAGTTTTATTATGTCGTAGATGTAGGTGAAGTAAGATGAGAATGGAGCAGCAACGGAATATAATGGGAGTATCCCAAAAAAAATAAAAAAGGTAACCAGCAGTGTTCAACTACGTTTTTCACACCTGAAGGGTTGCAATATTAACTATTTTGAAATTAATATGAAAAAATACAAAAATTTTAAATTTGGACAGTTTTTGCATTTATTATTATAAATTATAGTTTTCTTTATATACTATCTGCAGAATTATTGAAACTTATTTTTTTTAATGTATCACAAAAATATAAAATGTACAATAGAAAATCTGTAGCACTTTGTGAAAGTGTTAGCCTGTCATACAAAAAAAATATTTGTTAATTGGTTACTGTTTTCAAATAGTTGTAATCGAAATGTTAAAAACTCATATTTTTAGTGGTACTCATAACTGCAATAAAACATTTTGCTCGAGTGTTAAAACATATATACCCAAATATGGACTACAGATGAGAGATAAATTACTAATTAAAAATAGTTTCACACAACACTGCACAAATGCTTTATCATTGCTTGGTTAAAATTAAAATCTGTATTACCCTAAAAAATTCACCCCCGCACGTAATCGCTATTACATATAACAAATATAACATCACTATTTCAGCCATTTTTAAAAAGAGAATATGTCTGTTCGCTCATTAATCGTTTACTTTGGCACATATGAGACTAAAATTTCCACAAAAATGTTTACAGTGTAATAGCTGGTCGATTATATAATCAAACTGTCTTCATATAAAATATTTAAAGTATAACTTCACATATATAGCAAGTTTTTGATAGCCTAGCAATTCAGCGCTGGTGAGGGGTGACGTGAGGTGAGTAAGGAGCAGGGAGATTCTGAGAAAATCCGCCGACCAGTGGCATCGTCCGGCACGATTCCCACACGCAGAAATCCGGGGACCGGCCCTGCCAAGGAATCGAACCCGAACTGCCTTGGTGGAGGCGAATGGTCTGACCATTCGGCTACTGAGGCCCCAGCACATGAAAGAATTGACAGTTATTTTTACTGAGCACAATTTTTCCATCTAGGCACTTAAATGATTATATCTTACATTAACATACACACTTCCCAAATGTAAGTCTGCTGAAGAAAACGGGCATTTTACGTCTACTATACCACACGGAATAGGTTCCAAAAATTATAGTTTTTCGTCGGCAAAGAGACCACATGGACTAATAATTACTCTGAAAATCCTCATATGCTGCTTTCTTTTTTTCTCGTCCATAATTGATAGTGTCATTTTGTAGAGATTTCCCACACAAAATAATTGTTACTAGAGAATCACATTCTGTTATTTTGCTGCGTTTGCAAACTGATCCAAAATTTGAAGCAGTGAATAGTTTTCTGCATTCTTGCAACCACACGACACTCTCACTTTTACGTACTGGCATTGTTTCTAAAGTTCTTCTTTGTTCTTTACTTCTTAAAGAATCAAGAAATATTGAGCTTTCTCATACTCTTCAGTGTCCATGTCTTGTTGAGCATTTGGTCCTTGAAACTTATCCTTGCACACAGAAACCTAAAAACAACTTCATTAAGAATTTCTTCTGTAATTTTCTTGAATGTCTCTTTAAATCTGTACTGTGTTACCTTTACAGCTGTTTTTACAGAAAAATCCAGGTCTTCCGTCATGCCATTGCTTTTTGATGGTATAGTGTACTGCTCCTGCGCTACTGCAGCAGCATTTTTGTTTCCAGCCGGACGTATTGTACAGTTAGCCTAAGCATAATTATTGTCCGTGCAGTATATATTATTTACTTTTGTATTTCACACCTTTCCATTTCAAGTCTTGAGATAGTATGTGTGGAATTTCATTTCGTAAAATAAAACTGTATTTTACAGCAAGTATTATTTTAATTGCAACCAAGTTAATAGTGTCTTTACTATATTTGTGAACATCATAAGCATTGCAATAAATAAAAAACAACTCATCGTTGAGCACCTTGAAATGTATTGTTGACATAAAGTGTTTATTTTTCATAGTAGCAGTTCGATCTGAATAAAAATGCAACACGAGCACCTTACTTGCACACATAGATTTATAACATTTCTGCCGACTAAACCACAGACAAATTAATGGAGCAGTAATTCCCAAATGCAAAAATTATCGTAATCTTGGAACTGTTTTTGATCAAAATCTCTTTTGGAACAAACATTTCTCCTCTCTCCTTCAAACCGGCTACTACAAACTTAAGCACCTTAATAAATTTAAATGAATTCTTCCACCTTATCTGAAACTCAAGCTTTGTGATAATATTGTTTTATCCTCCTGTAACTACTACTCTGGCATTTTCTGTAGCATCGTCCATTCTTTGCAATACAGGATCCAAAAACTTCAGAATGCACGCATGAGGTAAGTTTGTAATTTAAAATGAAGGGACCACGTCACAGAACCATTAATTAAAACCGGCTGGCTGAAAATGGAAAACAGACGACAATTTAACTTTACCAAATATCTCATATCAATTCTCCACAAAATCACTCCAAAATTCTTAACATTGTAGCTTTGGCTACAGAAAGATAGCATATTTATTTTCTTTGTTTTCAAACTTCATGCATATCTAATCATTTTATATAAGTCTAGCTCTTTGGATTGTCTTAATTCCTGAATTTCATGCATTTGGTTGATTAATATTATTTTAAAGTTTATTTATTTTTTTTTTTTTTTTGACAATTAGGGATAGTTATTATACACCTCTACCTAGGTAACTAGATCAATTATTTGATTATAATTTTTTATTTATGTCAGGAATTACATCCTATAGTTTTAAATTTACTTTAATTATTTTTATTTTTAAATTGAATGTATATTTTCAGTTTTTATTTTAGTTTTGTATACTCGGGGATCGTGATTTATAATTATAATCTCATACCTAGACGCCTAGATAGGCTATTAATTGTCGATTTAGAAAATATTTGAAGTTTTTTGGGAATTTAAACGGAATTCTTGGCTTGGCTTCAGAAGAAACATGACGTGTTTTGCGGAATTTCGCTCTCTGCTCTTAAAGCGAGTGCCATCCTAAATGTAGGACCAATTTTAGAAAGCCAAGAGTAAGTTAAGAGGATAGGAGGCCAAATTAGCGTAGTAGAAGAACTGATTTGTGCCAAATTTTTCTTTTGAGTAAGTAAGAAATGCGGCCGACGACAGGGTAGCCCCGGCAGGACGCCATTGCCGAGCTATGTTCGTCGAGTAGTATGACGTCGTTAATTAGTATTACCCGTACAGTTTCCTGCCTCCATGATATTTTAGGAGTATATATTATTTTGTTTGCTGCATCAGAACATTAAATTTTGGTCAAAATGACCAGAAATTAATATCATGACTGTATGCTACCAAGTCCAGAAGTCCTGAGAATTTTTTTAAGAACCTTTTGCCTACCGCTCAAAAGAGTTGGAGTTATAACTGGGAACACAATTATTTATTTCAAAGAAGTTTATGTAAGCAGGGTGAAATTAAACCAGTTAGAACAAACGCCAGCATCAAATTTAACTTAAAACATAAATTTTGAAAGGCCTAAATTAATTTATTGATATTGAAGGACATATCCCTCATAATTTAATGTTGCAAAGGATGTGTTAGTAGACTACCAGATTTGGTTCAAACTTATTTTATTACCTTCAGTTTTACATTCAATACCACTATAACCAGCACTACTCAACTATTCAGTCAATAAGTTTCTCTATTTTCTAAGTGATCTTGTTTAGTAATTATTATTCTAAGAGAGTTTTAACTTGACAAGGTGTTTTTATGTTCAGGCATACGTCACAACACTGGTTACACAAATAACTTTCACACCACATAATATAGTAAAACATCTAAATTACTACAGCTAAACTCTATCCATTCGTGCACCAGCCATAAAATGAACTCCCATATACCACGTCACAACAGTACAGCATTTAAGCGATCATTCAGCTACACGGCCAGTCTTGTCTGGAACGAGTTACCCACCAACTTAAAAAAAAACTGGATCATTAAGTGTATTTAAGAAAAAGTACAAACGAGCTCCTACTGATAGGCTGAACCAACTCTACCAAGGCGAGAGGTACCCAATACTCAATTACCCACCATCGGCCAAGCTCCCGCCATAATGCTCCTAAGAGCCAAACCCACCAAAAGGCAAGAAACATCTGTCATGACCTACGCTCGGGGCAATCTCAACAGAAAAGCAATAGATCAGTGAGAAAACGACACATACTTTCATGGTGTTAAAGCAGTATATTCAATAATAATATACATCAATTCCTCTCTCGGCACAATACAGTTAATTTTCAGAAGTGCAAATCCAAACATAGACTGTCAATTTTACAGGCTTGACCTAGCTTTAACCCTACAACATACCAAAAAAGGTCGTCACACACACAATAATCTTATCGACTTCCTGTCATAGTATACACAAATAATACATTATATATCTTGCCCATGCAAGTCCAAAGCTCTTACACACTGTACTCATTTTTTACCAAAGTCGAACACTACACTAACACATGGCACTAATCCACAGGGGTTAGACACTTTACCCTCCTACATAGACGACTCAAAGCCTGTCAGATTCAGCACCCTCTGTTCTGAAATGCCCGAAATGCATAAACCTCACCTCCCCAATCGCGAACTAGCTCTGTGCACCCAATTTTGGTTTCCGACCGACTTGGACAAAGTTTTAACAGTCTCCGACGATGTCGCAATCTGCATTTTCCAAGTGACTCAGAAGTATCACTATTCGCTATTCCCCAACTTCTTCGAAACCACGTATTCCGACAGGGATCCTCATCCAAAAAGCCACACTCCCTACGCACGGAAAAGACGAAAATCGGGACGACTCACCAACTCATCAGATTCTCGGCAACCACTAGTCGCCAGCCACATACCTCGGCTGCGAATGGGCCATCCAAACCTCTTGTTAAGCCCAAGAGCAATCTGGCGATCACCCCTTCAGAAAGGACGAAGAATCTTCCCTAGTCAAATACCATCGGCACCGCAACTTCGTCGGATCACCACACACAGCTTCATCCACCTTACCAGTTACCTCCTCATTCCATTCGCCTTGCCGGAGTGAGCCCCGCTCGCCCCTCCTCCTCCCAGGCAAAAACTATCCCCCTTAATTACCCCTTCTTGCAGCCGAGACCCCTGAGACTCCCCTTCCATCAAGGCCGCCCCTCCACGGGCGTTAAGAGGGGTAGACCCGTCTGAAGGAGTGACTCAAGATGCCCCGAGATAACTACCCAACACGCCCCCATTTGACCAGAACGGTGAACACACCAAGACTGAAGCACAACTGACAGGGAGAAGTAATACCAACCTCGGCTGACAGATGTCCTCAAAGAAAAGGGAAATGTATGTTGATAAAGAAGCTACTAATATTTTTAAGTTAGAACTATGTGCAGTACGTGTGCTTCAGAAAACTTTACGGTACCATTAGTCAATGTTTGCGGTGTGGACAGTAGTATCCAGAAATATGTTTCGAGGGGGTGGGGAAACCCGGGAGGCAGGCCAAGGTGGAGCACGCCATAGGGGAGGGGGCAAGCTAGCACTAGGGAGTCCAGCCTTCTAGATGTTTGACACAGACAGTAACTGACTCCCTCCATCTACTTTTCCTACCAATTCTTCCAACAAATCCGCCAGCTGCGTTTCACACAAGCGTTGTGATGTACTTTGCCATCCTCCCCTATTCTAAATTTGTTACTTTTTTTTCTATATGACGAGTATAACAACTTAATATTTCTTTGGGCGATAGTAATAATTAGTATTTTATTTAATAGTGTTGGTTTTCAAAATTATCTGGTGTGTGTATAAGTCATAACTACCTCTGATATGCTAAGCCTGTGGTACAGTGTTTGCCACTAATTATCTGTGGTTTATGTTGACAAGTCACCCGGTAGTGTGAGTTTGGTCCCAGCCTACAACTGATTCAGTGTTATTGAGGAAGCGATATCATCCTTGTTTTACATTAATATGATTAACTTATTTTAGAAGCAAACAACCTGCATTTATTAAGCTCTGTTTTGTGAATATATGTCTTTTAGCACTTTGGTTTGTATAATATTGTACCTGTTCCATTCTTGTGATATCAGTATATGACCTTGAACTTTTATGCTACTTCATGGTGCTAAGATCATGCCAAAGGGTCAACAAGCAAGGACTTCTTTCAATAATAAACTAGACTTAGAGTAATTGTGTCTATCGGTGGGCCAGGTTAGGTGTTGTAGTTTTGTCACCTGTATCTAATGTTAGAATCATGTCCAGAAATTATTTCAGTAATTTAAAGTAGGCGCCGATGTAAGGCACAAAACATAGTTATTCTTTTTTTATTCATGAATGATGAGTAATATGTTTAAATAATTAAGATAATGCCCTTTGTGTTTAAACGTAATTTTAAGGAATGTTTAGCTGAAAATATTGTTCAACTGTAGTCCGGGCATATATTTTAGTGGTGATTGTAATCACGAGGTACACTGCCATTTTGTGCACGTTGACTTCCGGTGGCCATGGAAGCACTGCGGGACCGGGAGAGGCGGCCATTAATGTATGAGGAGTGAAGGAGAATGGACGCGACTCGGGGTTGCAGGCCTGGCATTGCGGCCACGTGGTCAGAACTTTGATTTTAGCTTGGAAATAGTTTTCCAAGGAGAGGATTTTTATTTGGAACTGCAACTAATTTACTGTTTCAAGTGAAATTTGTTTTGTTCGCATGCATTAGCACAAATAATGGCCCACAGAGTAGGCGCATTGTTGACTGTGACAATGTATAATGTATTTTAACTGCGGTGTGGAAATACCAGTTATAGGATTATGTGGTTTGTTATTCTTTTCCTTTAATTTCACGCCCTTCTTCGAACCACCTCAAAAGAGAGAGAGAGAGAGAGAGACTGTTCTTGTATTTTTTCGCTGACGCACCACAGCGTCCTCTCCTGAACTCATGCTGCCTCTCCTCTATCCACTTTTTTTCTCTCCATCTCCTTCATAAAGAACCCACTTACTAACATTTCGAACATCTTAGAGGTGGTGAGGTTCACTAGCCAGTAGCTTTATTTATTCCTCTTCCATTCTAATATGTAAGTACTATCACTGCCTCCTTCCACTCTACTGGCAACTTTCCTTCCTCTAGAGCCCTGTCGAACAGCACCTTCAGGCATTTCTCCAAGCCAAATTACCTAGCAGCAGCATTCCGTTTCCTATATGATCACGACCTACAGCTTTTTTCCTATCCATCTTTCTTTATTATACTTCTGATAACTAGCTTTATCACCCTCCCTGCCCACAGTTCCTTCCCACTTGTGCAAACACTCAAATTAGATTTTTTTTTTATTACAAATTCATGACTGCCCCATTTCCATCCTGACCCCTACGTACTGGTATCTCTTCCCTTGTCCATCTAGAGTGTTTGAAGTGTTTGAACAGTACTTTCCACTTTCCCTTACTTCCTTCCACCATCCTTGCATTAAGGTACCCCTCTTTCGACTATTACTGCTCTCAGCAACTGCCAGCCCAGCTCTTGTAGTTGTTCTCTTACCTCCTATTTTTGTACTGTTGAATTTTTTTGAAATTTTTAAATTTTCATTTTAAAATTCAGCATTTTTTATCAAATAAAAAGTATTTAATTTTTTGTTTTTTATGTGTTAAATCATATCCTACAACAATTTTATACACTGTGAATTTTTTTGGTCTGGTATGTCAGCTGGTTTTAGTGGCGTACATAAGTTTTTTCCACATATAAATGTTTATTTTTACGAACAATGTGTAGGCTAACAAATTCTTTTTTTGTTGGAAAGGGGATATTTTCAAGAGGGTCCCGTTTTAATTTCACTGGCATTGGACCTTAGATTTCGAAGATACACCAAGGAACTCCTCAAAATTGAATAGGAAATATGTAGTGATTGAAATATTCGGAGGTTTATGACAATCCAAACAAGACTAGGTAGGTACCTAACTATGGTCAAGGATGTTCTAGACTGACATGGACTGTGAAGACACAACGTAACTTCTTAACGACAAACAGCACGAATGTGGAAGGTAGGCACCGAAACTAAGAAATAAAAATTTTTTAACAAACACTAACACTGACTTTAAAAAAACTACTATGAAAAAAAATGCACCAAAAAGTAAAAAATAACTACGTAATTTTTAGACTACTTAGAATACAATCAATTAATTAGGACAGAAATATACAATTATTGTTATTTTTGGAGTCGTTGCCAGCCAAGTCTTTTAGACATTTTTTAAAATTTCCTAAAATTGACACAATGTATTTAAAGTTACGTTAATTCAATAATGTAGCAATATCTAACTGTGGAGTTGTATGATGTATCAAAGAATTGCATTTTTCGTCACAAATGAAAACGAGTGCACCGTTTTTTTTAATAAAATTTACGGTACGAAATTTTGATGAGCATCATTCATAATAAAGGACACTTCCTTGAAGCAAAGCGGCGATCGATGCAGCTGGAGCGCGTGCCGAGATACTTTCTCGCCAGCCTACAACTCTCAGGCGGAGAAAACTAGGATCTAGGTCTGCATGACTACATCCTTTGTCTCGCACATAAAACTCTCGGGCGGAAAAAACGAGTATCTAGGTACCGTACCACACATTCATGTGTCTACTGTCTAGTGCTAGGCTGGCGGACAACAGCGCACAGGCTCAGTCCGGCGTTGCCAAGTTGCGCACACCTGCCGGCAAATGGAGATATCGTCGGCCACCGCCGTGCATTTTCTTGGCTCTTGAGCACGTGGAGAGCAGTAGTAGCCAATGTTAATCGTCTATGTGTCTACTATGATGTTTATATAATGATAATAAATGCATTGAAAATATTTAAACTACATTTTTAATGTTTCTGGCAAAGGAAAAAAAACTTTTCTGTAGGGAATTTCAAAATTAGTAATTTACTTTTTTTCAAGATTTTGTACCTTCAAAACCATGACTCGTCTTATATGAGGGGTCGTTCTATATGCCGACAAATACGGTACTTCAAAATATTTACTTATGATCTTATTGACATTCATACTTACAGAATAATTAGACTCAACTGGCGCAAAAATAATGTGACGCTATCACCGACCTCGAGTCATCTTGGTCATTACAGCTTGCTCCGCTCTTCAGACAGTTCAAAACTCCTCCAACAGGTGGCATCAGAGTTAGGTTCTTGCCGCCAAGTTGCATCATTTGTGTGCATTTGTCCGTTGTACGTATATACACATTCAAAAGTATTAGAAATTACTTTGAGTATCATTGCCGAAATGATGTGAAACCATCAGTAATCTGTAAATTATGTTTTACGTTTGCCAGCCTAGAAACAACATACTTTTTATTTCACATATTAAGAAAATACGTTATTTATTGTTTCTGAAGTGTGTCGTCATTGTTCGTGGCAGTACAACTGAACGAAACTTTAGTTATTGAATTCAAATAAAATATGCCCTCATTTATGACATTAACTCGCAGGTATTTAACTCAGATTACTTTTTTTATATCTTATATTCAGCCCCCGTGCATTTAATGAGCAGATATTGTAGATAAAATTTATCGGAGCAGTTTAATGTAGTTGTAAACGTTGCTCGACCATATGTAAATAAAAGCACGTGGCATTATTTGCGTTTACATTCGGCGGAAAGATATAAACTGGCAGAATCAGGGCTTTTTTGAGTCATCACTTTCTTCAGAATCACCTATACCTATGCTACTTTGTTACACGTTTGTTAACCTTGGCTGGCACTGACTCCAAAATTAATATTTAATTGTATATTACTGTGCTAATAAATTTATTTATTAGGTATAGTACAGTCTAAAAATAACATAATAATTATTTATTTTTAGTACTTTTTTTTTTTCAGAGTAAATTTTTTTGGAGTCTGTGTTATTTTATATTTTATCAATTTTTTATTTGGAATCACAGTTCTTTTCAATTATTAAAAAATATTCTCACAGGAAGGCGACATTAAATTACCTTTATCTCTTGCTTTATTTCAGGAACAAGGTTTTTCAAAACATCTTCATCTACAAATTTCAAATTCATTCGTCCATTTTCTTCCTGTAAAGAAAATAAAAATCAGTCGCAACATTATAATGATTCGTTACGATATACATCAATATGTACACATGAAAACAAAAAACATTGTCCTTAGGAAATTTAAACTCCAAAACACTGCATTGTTTGGTATACTATGAGGAAAATCCTAATTGATAGCCATAACCCACAGTCAGTATAAAAAAAAACAGAGCAGAAAATGGAAGTAGCGTAATTCTTACAATACTTCTCACATCATGTATGTGATTTCATTGAAATAACGCTTTTAAAAATTCCTATAGTAGCACTTAACTAGGATACATGTTTACACTCAATAAAAATGTAACCATTAATGGTACAATGCTGTTTACGAAAGCTCACGAGCTGTAGTAGGGTAGGTTATCTCAGTTACATGACCTAGTTTTGCTGATCAAGATCCTGATGAATGCCTGCAATGCTGTTCTGGGTTTTACAGGTGAAGTTTTCTTACAATTGTTTTTTTCACTAAATTTCTCAATAACATATATGCAAAATTAATTATTTAAAATGAAAGCTAAGTAGTAAACAGAGAATATGTTAACAAATATTTAATATCACATCTGTTTATACATCTTTATTACTTGATCTGTGTAATCGTAACTGGAGATAAACTAACTATTTACTCATTTTGGTCTCACATATACAGTTAACAGTCAGCCAACTTAAGCTTAAAGAATTGCTAAGTAGCTTAATGTTTTATGTCGAATTCACAATTAAATATAAAAAAAAATTAGTTACATGTAAACATTAACTCAATGAATATAGGAAACTCAAGTTGGTGGGAAAAAAAAGCATATGTATTTTATATGTATGTATGTTAAATATTTGGCTAAATGTAACATCCACAGTGAATCCTGTACCATTATTTTATTATGTTACATGTAACATTTGTTTCAGGCTTGTTTATTTGATATTTTAAACACATTACATTAGGTTTCACTTTGTTGTTTTTCTAATGATGTGTATCGTTTATATTTTCATTGTGCCAAATTGTAATTTTCGTTTGCTAAAAGCTGTTTACCCAGCTCGAGAGCAGGACTAGTGAAGCGTTGATCAAGAAGTTACCAGGTCAGCATTTGGTCACAGGTAAACTTTACTCGGTTAAACTAAATTTCTGATTTACCTACCCTACTCTTGTGATCTTTTGTGACCTAACATGTAACCAATGTACCTTGAAACTATTGTTAGAATGTGAAACATACAAATTTTTTAAAATATAAAAATAGCATAAAATTATCTATTACCAAACTGAAAATACACATATAAAAGTAAGCATTTGTTGGAAAAACAAATGCACAACAGTTATGTCTCAGAATGTGTTAAATCTTTATAATTACAAATAAGTCAGTTGTTAAAATTAAATTTCAGCAGGCTGCATCTTTATGTATATTAATACAACTTGTTTAAAGTATATTGTGTGAGTGTGTGTCATTTCTTGCATCTGTGAAAACATGTTTCATTTTCACCAGTGTTTAACATATATATGATTATTTTCAAAGTTTTAAAAATATTTCCATACAAGTTGAATTTTTGCAATTCTGTATCAAAATAAAATGTAGCTTAGATTTAGCCTTGGAACAAGAGAGTTAAAACTCTATTGTCTCCACAAAATAAAACTAAATTCACCTTGCCCTTGCCCATCTCCAATCAGAATCACCCACAGCTTAAAATGCCACGCAAGTTGTTTTGAAATGATATATAGGCCTACAAATCTATTATGACCTGCAGCAGTAATGCATTTTATTTGCCACATTCCGTTTCAGAGAAACATGGTTGAGATTGAGATTACCAACCACAAACGGCTCTGTGCTGATACACAGAAACAGACAGGTTATGTTCATGATTCTCATAGCGAAAAGCATGCTTGCTTTGGAAATAAGTAGTGATGGAGTTTTGTTAATGAAATAAATTTCAGTGTGTGTTAAATTACATTTTTTTTTTATTTTGTGTAGTGAGGAGTGTAAAACAATGATGATGATGATGATGATAAGAACAAGAATAAAGTTGTGGTGTGCAACGATGTACATAGTAACTTCTCATAATAGGACAGGTGTAATGTAGGATCACCATTAAACTGGTGTGCAAATGCTCAACTATAATTTTTTTTTGTGACTTTAAGACTATGCTTTCTTGTTTTTACTGTTTTCGCAATAATTATTTCTTTAAACTTAAACGAGAGCAGATAGTCTTGTTTAAAGTTGGTTTTGCAGTGGAAGCTAATTTGTTCAAAAGACGGAATTATACAGTTTCGACTAAAAAGTCTATTAACCAGAGTTTTGTTAGTTACATAATTAGTCAAAACCAATGTATTTACTGCAGCGAAAAAAAAAATCAACCAGCATGGAGAAGACGACTTTAAACAAACCTGCTACACAGATTTTTGATATCTGCTCTTGTTTAGGTGTAAAAAATTTACATCGCTAAAAAAAGTAGAAACAAGAGAGCATGGCCTTAAGAGGGCGTGGTACATAATTCAACGCTATAAGCATTAATCTATAACTGCAGGTTTCTTGAAGCCAATTTTTTAAAACTAAACAATAGCAATCCTAGACAATAGTTTTAGCCAACATTTGAAACAAAATTGTTTCCAATGTTACAAACTTCTGAGGCACAATCTCTGATGCCGAAACCTCGTGCATTTAACTGCGGCGCAACAGATCACACGTTACAAATTAGTAATTTTAGATAAATATTTACTCATAAAGTTGGAAAATATCATTATTGTCATTGAGTATTTTATCCATATTGGCTTCGAAAAAAGTGTAGAAATCAATTGATGGATTCAGCATTTATTTATCTACCACGCACTCTTAAACAATGACAATATAAATCTATACGTGAGAAGCACGGTTAAAATCTGAATTCATGTTCTTATCTTTAATTTTATGAGCCCAGCTGCTATTTTCTCAGTTACAACAATCTAGAAAAGCCATTTTTAGCCATTTTGGGTTGAAAGGTATGTTTTAAAAAGTGTGCAAAATTTTTTAACTTATAGCAATATAATTTAAAAACAGAATACAAAAGAGTATTGACAGAAAACTACATATGTATTAAGCATTAAGGTGTTTCATCAAAAAAGGAATACTCACAACTCGCTGCAACACATTTTGAACACACATAGGGGCACCTTTAAGATGTACTTTAAAAAGTGCTAGTTTAATTGTGAATCCCTTTAATGTAACGACTCAGTCTGACAAGTTGTTCCATTTG
This sequence comes from Medauroidea extradentata, assembly GCA_003012365.1. Classification (NCBI taxonomy): domain Eukaryota; kingdom Metazoa; phylum Arthropoda; class Insecta; order Phasmatodea; family Phasmatidae; genus Medauroidea; species Medauroidea extradentata. Next base: position 23,505 of record PNEQ01110651.1, read on the forward strand.
AATCAGTTCAGTGAAACAATTAATTCAAAATTATTATGCATTGTGCCCATTTCATTCTCCCACCACTTTGGTTGAATCACAATAGTGTGACAGACACTGCACAAAAGGCATGACCTGAGTAACAAAACTTGTCAGCCAATCAGTGTCAAAGCTTCTGCGACGTCAACGTGACACAAATAGTGGATGCAATGCTAATTCGAAAAAGAAAGTAGGCCTATTTCTACTTTATTTGTCACGTGGATACAACAAACTGAAACAGTTAGTTTAGTTATGTGTTCAAATTTTGGTGAAACTGGTAAGTTGGTACGCAGTAAATAGCATTTATTTTATTATGAGAGATTCTTGCCGGTTATTAAAAGCAAATCATAACCTTTCAAAGCAAACATGTATTGTGACTTTTTCACACTTCCAAAAGCCAATTTAAAATACGTAACAAATTTTAACAAGGAAAAAATTTTAATGTAAACATGGTATTGCTCACGTAAACTATTTACTAGAGGTTATTATGTAGTTGCAAGGAACTATTTACATTTAATATTTTATGTCAAGCTTCAGGCAAACTAGTGTTCGCAATAACAAGAATATTCAGGCCAGCATTCTTGAACATTTTATTAAGAGTTTAAGTGCAGCTCATGGCTTTTCTGTGACTAATCTGTGACTTTTCTTTGGCTTAAACTAACTACACATGCACAGTACACTTGGCCCTACAGGCAGTTACACTCGTTACTTATTTTACCATTTGCTGGCCGAATAGTGATTTAATAAAAAGAGAGAAATCAACAGCCGAGCCATACAGAAAATAAAACTCTGTAGCAGCAAGAATACTACGTAATAACTCAATAGCATTTTAAAAACCTAAATAATCCAAAATAAACAAATTTGTGATTTTCAAATAATTACAGTATAAACACACTTTTTCATAAATAATCCAATATAAACAAATTTATGATTTTGAAAGCATTTTCCAGACTTTGTAACATATTCGGTAGCTTAGATACTAAGGTGCCGGACCAATTTCAAATTGAAAGATTGATATTGATATATGTGTTTGAAGTATGATGAAATGTAAAAATTAAAGCAAATTTACATAAAATAAAAACAAACAAATCTTCCCTACGAATATTCATTTGTGTGCAGACTGTCACATAGAACAAAAAATATCTCACGCAACAAACATTAATAATTAGGTAGTATCACATTCTATTATTCAGTTTGCGACTGTCAGTGCAGATATTTTAAATACATTTCTTTAAATTTAATTTAATTATTTGTAAGAACTTTGTAAGAAATAGAAATATAAAGTATTATTTGATAGATGTACGAAATGAATCAATCTAGTAGCAGTAAACAAAAATTTGTTGTATTATCATTATATGTGTTTTAAACATTTTATAAAAATAGTGCTATCTATTGACAAATTATAAACTGTTGTTGAAATTTCTTAATTTTGCAGACGTCTCTTATTTTAGCTGTTTTAACATGTTTAATAAATTCTTGTTGTGTTTGTCAACGTATATATATGTAGTAGATTCAGTATTAGCTATGTTGCTATTTACAACGTCACTGAAAAAAGGCTGACAAATAGACCATCTGATTCCTGAATATGACATTTGTTTAAAAAAATACAACCCCGCATCAGTTAATATTTTTAATTGCCAAACCTTTTTTTAAAAAGGCAGCAAAAATTATCTACACACTCAACACATTCATGCATTTCTATTACTGGCTGAAACATAATTTTATCTCACACAGATCACATCTAAATGAAAAACTTAAGTTAAATATACATACAAGCATAACAAATGGCCATGTAGCTTTGCTGATGCCATCTTAACCCTTCATTATGTCGTATGCGGTACTGCACTCTGGAGGAAGCGGTGTCACAAATTGTCAAGTGGCCAAAATGACAAAAATATATGTTTTGCAACACTTTTGGAGCATTAAAATTTCGGTGCATATTTTTATAGGGTAAAGACGTGTACAACTCACCTTTATCATTAATATTATGTCTATGTCTTGTAGAGGTAGGTTGTTGGCGAGAAGGCCACCAGTTAGGGACTTGTGCCTAGAAGCTAGGGTAATGCCTGATGCATGTGCTGTACCAGCCTTACAGCTACCCACATTTCAATGTCTCGAACACGCAAAAGACGTTCACCCCGACAGCCACTTAGAAAAGATAACTAACTTTTTTTTACTTTGCACGAAATATGGTCATTTTAATTGTAATACTTAAATTTCTAGAGTTATATTAAGTAATTTGTAATTATAATAATATATTTATGATTACTTCAAGTTTAAAACACATTAAAATGTAATACATTACTTTTAACTGTCAAAAATAAACATGTTTTTGTCAAATAGCTGTAGAAAATCACTACTATTTGTTCTGTAAAAAACTCTGCCTAGCGTCGTCTACATTAGTTTATAATCTCACACAGGACGACAAATAATAAGCAGTGACTTGACTATCCTATACCATCTCAGGACGTTTAAGAATATGGTCACACATTACGTCTCGGCTGTCACTTTTCTGGAACTTGAGATGGCAACACTCATGTAGTACCTCGTGTTTAGGAACACGGGCATTAGTGTCACATCACACCCTTTGCATCACACCTATCGCGCTTTGTGGTTCCATCATAACCTGTAGGCCTATTAACATTAATCTTAAATTGGTAAACAAAAACATCAACCCTCAAATATTATAGGTTATTCTTGTATAACTAATGATTGATTGATTTTTATTGCATCCAAAAGAAAAACATAATGGTATAGGAAATGTCAAAAAACACTATAGACCTATTTACATACTATGCACAAAACATATATGTACGCACAAAAAATATACGTACACAAAAAAAATATATGTACACACCAAAAAGACGACACACAGACACACAAGCCTTAGCATATACACTTACATAACATCCAGTCCTTCATTTATCCTTCAGTAGAGCATTTACTTACATGCTGTAGAACTTGCCTTAAAGGCTATGGCAGAATTGGTATTGCTGGTGGTAGTGCAGGTGGCTGGCGGGCTCTAATTGGCTGAACGGCTTTTCGTGATGTCACCAACTACTAGCAGTTGTGGTAGTTGGCAGTTATAAGGCAAAGTTCCCGAACTTCAACTCCTTGGCTGCTGGACACAACTACCATCACGTGATCGCGACACAGCAGCCAATCAGACGATGTTATGACGAGCATGCGCAAATTATAGGGTCGGGTAGGGTAGTTTGAAGTGTTCAGAATTTAACCCGAGTGAAATCCACCCGTGCAGGAATTTTCAACAACGAGAACTAATATTTCATTTATAAATAAAATAATGCGTCAAGAATTCACCGTGGATGTAGGCCAAATATATACAATGTAGAAAATATGTAGGATTTTTTATTCTTGCTATCTTAAAACCTTTAATAGTATTGCACGCATATCCTAATAAACAACAAACATATGCCACGTAGCCAACATAACCTACTACAGCGAGTAAATTTTCGTAAGTTTCATCGCTGCTGGAAATCCATATATTAAAATAAATAACAAATAACTTATTTTGTAGTCGTACGTTTAGCTTACAATTTTGTATCAAATGCTCCTACAAAAACAATTAAGGTTATGTTATTGTTTGTATCATGTCAGTATTGTAATTATAAACTCAATTTCTGGACCCCTAACTATAAACGGAAAGTTCCCTATCGTGCACAAAATTTAAACTCACAAAACTGTAAGTGATATTTTTAAACTTTATAAAACTGTGTCGGCCATGAGCTGAGTTTTTGTTGATACCAAGCTAGTACCTGCAATAGAAACTACCATTTGTGACCAGCATTAACATCAGCAACTACCACCTGCCACCTGCACTTCGTGATTGGTCCATATCAACCAATCACAGCCCACCAGCCACCTGCACTACCACCCGCAATTTCAATTCTGCCAGAGGCTTAAGAATACCTACAATACTATAGAAATACAACAAAAGGTATAATATAAACAATTTAACTGTAGTCGAGAACAAGTATATATGGAATTACTACAAAGAATAAATCTAAAAGTTTGGTAACATAACACTTTGCAAATACCATTTCACTGCCTTTATTAATTGTTTTTTAATGTATGTAAGCTATGGAGCTTATAAAAGTTAGAAAGATGGGATGGAGGATTCACTAACATCATAATATAATTTAACTAAAAATTCAAATAGTTTACTTTTAAATGTTGCAAACTGACTAATGGATTTTAGAGTTTGAGGTAGCATATTGAACAATCTTACACCGGAATTATTTACATACTTAATTGTTCTTGTGTGGAGTACTCTAGGGTAATGGAAATCTTGATTTGCACGAGTGTAGTGATCATGATAATATTTTTTTTGTACATACATTAATTACTAAAAATAAATAATAATATTTTGTACAGATAAATACATGGGACAGTAAGAATATAAGTTGATTTGAATTTTTCTCTACAGCTACCCATGCGATTCATATGGAATATGATTCTCATAATTTTTTTCTGCAACATAAAGACTGACTGAAGGTTTGATTTGCTTTGTCCCCAGAATATTATTCCATAGCTAATGTGTGTAAACATAAGCATAATAGGCTGACCAAAGACATTGACTAGTGGTTACTTCTGAAAGTGCTTTTAACATATAGCAAGCACTGTTAAGTTTATTTAACAATAATCCTGTCTGCTCACATGCACACAACGTTCTCAAAACCTTTAAAAAAAATATTTATTACTTTTTCAAACGTATCAACAAATAAGTTAATTTTAAGTTTGCAAATATACGCCCACAAGTCTATTAGTTTCGAAGCCAGTAAAAAAAAAAAAATAACCTTTTAGTTATTTAGTGACACGTTTTGACTCAACATTAAGTAAACGCAAATAGTTTATTTCACCCAGTCTATCGCTATAATGTAAAAAAAAAATTATTCGGAAATTTGCTAGTCTAAATGTTTATGATGTAAAATACAAATCTACCCAAAAGAATTACGTAAAGTTTTCATTCTTAAATGATTATGCAATTTATTCCGCATGGGTAGTGTCAATGCACTCGGTAACACTGTTGTGAAATAACTAGATGGATACTTAAAAACATTACCCAAAAGATTAACAAAACATGCATATTCGAACTGTAACGATTGCAAAGAAATACTTTAACTTTATTACACACGGAAAAACAGAACATATACTTCATAATAATAACAACGGAAATACAAGTAGCCTTTGTCAACTTGGGCAGTGTTTACCTTTATTGTCAGTAAACGGAATGAACTTTCTTCGGGCTTCTCGCCTAAGCATTTCTGTAATTCTGATGTTTTGCTTGCCATTTCTATTTCTATTCGCCGCACTGTATTTTAAATGTTTACGTACTTGTAAAAAAATCTTGGCAAAAAATCATCACTGTGAATCATTCTGAGTTTTGATTGACACAGGACTGCACCTTCGGCAACTTGGAATCTGAACGGCAAGGACCAAATTACATCTCAAATAGCTTTCACTTTCATAGGAAAAGGTTCGGTCGGGATCACGGTTCGGGATAGTAGTTAATTTGTCATTTTTTTACTAATGTTGTTTTAATTGGGTTTTAATACATTACTGTAAAATTTTCACCACACCCAATATGATTAAACTATAGCTATGTGTTTGCAGTTATCGGATTTATGAGTCGGCCATATTGCAGATGGTTAGCGCACACAGCATAGTTATGTGAAATTTCAAACAGGAAAAATTGTAGTTTAAGGTATGATACATAGTCTACAGTAAGTGTATTTGTTTGAAACCGACTCTTGTATGGTTGATAAGTGTATGTCAAGGTCTGTATGTGTCAAAATATGTGTAGTGTGTATATATACAGGGTGTTCGAAAAGTCCTGCACGATAACGTACGGGACGGTAGGGGTGGTTGTGGTGAGCAATTTGAGATGGGAAACCCGGGGTCAAAGCTCAACCGTTACGCCCCTACGAGCAATGTAAAATTATGAACATGTTTGGCAACGTCGCACTACTCCGAGAAAGGAATGCGGTGTCTGCTCGTCCTTGTTTGCAGTAGTTCGCTGCGTAGTGTGTCTCCGTAGCTCAGTGACAACGTGTTGGCGTCCTGACCAACAGTAACCAGCGCTGGTGGTTCAAACCCGACAAGGTTCCCTGTTTTTGTCATCTTCGTCTCCTCTCGTGTCCCTTTTATTCATTTCTTTTCTGACTCCATTTTCCCATGTCTTATCAT
>PNEQ01110652.1:0-11018 GCA_003012365.1 Medauroidea extradentata
GTTTTATTTTTTTATAGGCTTTCAAGGACGAATTTCCAAAAATCGTTAAATTACTTTTTAGGTATTTACTTATGTTTCATTATAAGACAAAAGCCACCTCGATATCTCTAACGGTTTAGGTGATACGACTGATTAATCAAAAAACTGTTTTATTTTTTTACCGGCTTTCAAAAACGAATTTTGAAAAATCCTGAAATTATTTTTTAGGTATTTGCGTAAGCTTCATTTTAAAGAAAAAAAAATCACTTTGATATCTCAGGTGGTTTAAGAGGAAGAGAGGATTTACTGTAAACGAATTAAACGGCTTTTCACCTCCTTAATATAAAAATTTCGAAAAATCCTGAAATTCGTTTCTAGACATTTGTATTTGCGACCTAACGAAGTGAATAAGACGACGATAGCCCGTCGGGTTCGATAAATATCAAAGATTTGCAAAAAAAAATACATTTCACCCTGTTTCACCACCTTAATAGCCGAATTTCAAAATTTCCTTTCTTAGTGCGCGCCTACGCCACAAGGGGAAACTTCCCTTAAAATTTCACGTTTCTAGGTCCAGTGGTTTGGACTGGGCGTTGATGATGAATGAATGAATGAGTCAGTCAGTCAGTCAGTGGGGCACTTCCTTTTATATATATAGATTTGGTTGCTTGGATATACTCCGTAGCGAAATAAATGACTGTCAAAGAAAACTGAAGATAATAGAAAAACATAAATAACCAGAGTATGCTTTAGTCAACAGGATCCTGTTTTCTTTAACAGCAGTTTATTTCGCAATGGAGAATGTCCAAGCAACTAAATTCAATCATGCACTCCCATCGCATAGTTCTGTCAAAGGCTTTATTTTATGGTTTATTTTGTTTTACGCCGTTGCTCTTCTAAATCAGACTACAAGTAGGCCTACGTAATATTAGGAATATTTTAAAAAAACTATTAATAGAGAGACATTACAGTAAAATTAAAGATTGTTGGTCCATTTCTTTTGTATATTTATGTGTTTGATTCAAGTCCTTGAGTTCTTCGTAAAACTTATCATAAAATTACATGCGTATTTGCAATAACAGTAATGCACGAAGGAGTTTCCTTAAGACTCTGTAAAATTAGCATACTTATAGCTCTTCAAACTAAATTTAAAAACTTAATAGTATATAAATTGGGAAATAAAGTAACACACACGACCAAAAAACCAATCGTTAAAAATTATGATACCATTAATTTTCTTAAAAATTTGGGAGGAATTTACTACGGATGCAGCATGTAAAGGTCAGCCTTATATAAATAAACATTTACACAAATGGCACAAAAATTGTTGTCTTAGTACCTTGCAATAAATTAATATAAATGGATTTTTTTTTCCTTGTTTTACTTTTAATGAATGCACAGTACTAACAGTAACATTTTCAGTGACATGTTCGCAGCAGTTGCGTTTCTAAAAAGTGGAACTAACCATGCGACAACTATTGTGAAAACAAACGACCATTATTCAGCAAAAAATAATGTGAAGATTTTAATGCAATGATATCAAGCAGTGCAGGGGCAGTTATCAAAAGGGTTGTTGTGTCTGATAGGGGAAGGGGCAGTAATCGAAATGAATGTTGTGTGTGATGGTAGGGGAAGGGGGAGAAGACGATTTGCGAGGATGCGAGAGCTCTTGGATCGAAGAAGGGGCGAGCAGAGAGCGCAGGTAACTATTACTAATGGAAACCTAATTTCAGTCGCGATTATCAATTACCTCCCCTGTCCCCTTGGCATGCCAGGCGACAACACTTGGGACTGCAGCCCCCACCCTTCCAAGTTCTACCCCCATCACAACCCCTTCTCTATCCTGCCCCCCCCCTCCTTCCTTTTACTTACTGTTCCAGCTCGGCCACAATAAATTCTGCGGTAATTTGAAAAGGAAGAGTGCTATTGATCGCAGCTGTTATTACCCCTGAGCCGCAGTATCATTCGTCCGTGCCAGTGGCCTACCCAGTGGCGTGTCGCTAACTTGTTCATGAGGGTTAAAGCCGGCGCATACCTGCACGCTCAACAGAGCTGTAAGGGCGATCTTGAAGCGCCCATCAAATGCTTAGACACCCTTGTTTTTCGAGAAAAGAATTTTGCCCCACTTAGTTTCAGTGTTTTACGTGCACACCTGCAGTTCTGCTTCGTGGTCAGTGATTGGATATTTGAACTGTCACGAGCCTTGGTATTATACCGACAAATTACAGACGTGTGTTGTTGCAGGAACATTGTTGTAATTGGCTCAGCCAAATGAGATACGGCTCTTCACATAGACACGCTGCCAATAACCATGAAGCAGTATTGCATCGCCACAGCCAAACAATGTATTAGCGTGCCAGTTTGCCGCGCCGATCCATTTTTCCTATGGGAATTCAAGCTGTGACCATATAGTTTTACTGGTGTAAAGTCTGTAGGAAAGTTCAGTACATGTTTCTGTCTGAAAAAGCAAATTTTTGCTATTTGGAAGGGCTTAGAAACAGCATGTTCAATGAGCATGGTGCCTTGACAATACTACTCCGTCCTTGTCGAAACTGTGTTTTCTTTTTTCATATTGACCCAATGGGCACATAGGGAATAGTTAAGTAGATGAACGTATATACGAACATTATGTAGCACATTTGAAGCGCGTTGTAGGTAGCTCCCTTAGCCACTAGGAAACATATTCGCTATATTACAGGTCCGTCCAGTCATTTTCTTGCGGTCTGCCTACAATTTTTAACAGCATTAATACTATACACCCGGAAAATTCGCAGAAAAATTTGAATATCAGATTGATTTCAAACTCCTGTACCTACATGTTAATTACTTGCTCGAGGTCATTGTTACTGGATATTTTTCTTGAGGATTGTGAACCAATAGCAGACCTGCATGAAAACACTCAGTGTAGCAGCAGACAATATACAAGTATCTGAGGACATAGAGGATACAATACTGCGGAGTCTAGCCGGCAGGTATTTGTACCCACGATATTTCCGGTTGTCTAAATATTATATATCCACCAGATCTTCACTACACTATGTTGATTATCAAGTAGCATTATTCCCACTACAATCACTTTTAACATCCGGAAACCTCTAGCGCAGAGATTTTCTGATAGTAAAATTATTTTCAAATCAAAAAGCGAGTATTTTTGAAATTATGTTGTGATAGAGGCCTACATTATCTTTCAAATATTATAGATATTACAGGTTTTCATTTTTGTAGATTTTGTGGTTTCAAGCCCTTATTTTTGTAAAATACGTTTTTAATTTTTTACTCGAAACTCGAAAGTGAAGCATACTACCGCATAGTGTTATATAAATAAACATCCGCTGATGCAATATTTACTCAGCAAAAAAATCTCATCGAATTTAATGAATATTTCAGATTTTATTGACGATCGAGTATTATTCCAGCCGTTCGCTCGACATTGTATCCTTTCATGCCCCTCGAGCGGCGACCCATTTTGACAGTTTGAAGTAAAGGTCAGCACAGGCATTACGTTTTACACTACACGAATTCAGGTGTCACTTTCGGAGTTGCAGCAGTAAAAAAAGTCGTTTTAGTCAATTTTAGGGACACCAAAGCCGTGTTTCTAACAAGTGTGCTGGATTTTTAGTGGTTAAGATCTGTTGTATGTTCGTAGGTAACCGCAACAGGAATAATTTAAGTTGTTTCGCGTGATAAAGTATTCACGTGCCACACTACAATACCGTCCAAGTGTCAGGTTCTCACGACTGTTAAGGTTAAAGTAGAGTCACATCCCTTACAGTACTGCAACCATTAATACAGTAAGTGCATTTCTCCACATAAATTGCTCCAGGAACTGCCACAATAATCACAAATGATTGATTCACGTTTTACATACAAGAGGAATGTGTATAGTTCAATATAGTTTAGAATAAACCTCTACAGCGTAGTTATTTTACATATTAATTAATTAATAAACAACTAAAACTTGATATTCTGACCTAAAGTCCGTGGATTTCTATTCTAGATGTGTAACAAAAGATATTACATGAAAACATCTTTCATCAGAAATATTTTTAAAGCTATTTGCTATAACTGATAGGTACTCAATACTTGTATAACATGTTAGAAATGTATTAAAAAATTACTTTTATTAAAATCAATTACACTACGAATTAATAAATAAGCAGGAAAGTCACAATAGCGGGGTTACTGCCCAAGTACAACCAATAGGAACAGACTTTGAATACCGTATTATTGGTTTATTGATTATACCAAAGTCTATAATAGTGAAGTAATGATAAATAATCATTGTGTGACATGTCAACGATGCTCCGCTAGTATCTACAATTAAAAAGTGTAATTACATGGCAAATTACATTTCTTTTCAATGCCCCGTCTTGTATGTGTTTCATAGCTTAAAGCAAGGTGGCGGTTATCAAGTGAATAACGGATGGCATCATGGGAATACCGACCTTTACTATGATTGGCTAAACTGACGCTTTCCACTGCCGAACTTGGGTGATAAGCAGTAACAGTTGAATTGTGCAAGATTCAGTCGAAACTAATGTGATTGAAAAATATTCTGTTTTCTACTGCTTAAGGCGACCGCCTACCTGCCTTGTAAACAGCGTTGCAGCGTGCTAGTGGAACTTTTCTCCTAGGAAATTTCTAAACGTACTTCTAATGTGAGGATTTACGAAAACAACACACACTTCAAACGATGGTGGAATGGTCGTTTCAAAACATCACGTTTATTAGCAAGATTATTTTGGTGCCCCTCAAAGTTGCTAAAAAAAAGTATAACTAAACAGCTACTCACTGGATTTGTGTAAAACTACGATAGAAAAGTGTGTTGGACATTGCTTAAAACTTTCCACCAATAGAAAGACGGGGTCGCCACTGAAAGTGTCAGGTCAGTGATCTAGGATACCACTGCAGTGTCTTGCGGTAGAGGTGATACCGCACCAGAAGAGCCGGTCAACATCGCCCTTGGCGCCGTGCCTCACTCACACTAACACACGGCCACCAGGCGGGTCTTGGTGTTGAAGTTTATGGCTGTATAAGCCCCGTTATGTGGCCATGTTTTCTTGGTCAAGAGGTTATGTCTCGCGCTTACAACGTATTAAATGTTTAAAGATGCAGCAAGTTACTGCAGGTCCAATGTTATATGCCACTGTGAGCGTGCAGCCAATGAGCAGATGTTGTATACTTGTGCACATATATATCCTTGGAGGCTAGCCTACAAGTCGGTGAACCAGCGTATTATTTCTATCTCTACTTATGAGCAGCTTGAATACTTTACTCTGGATTATGTTTGAAACCCTCTGGTTAGAATTTTGCTGTAGCCAGGCTTGTTATGTTGTTTATTGTAGGTGTGGTAGAAAAAAAACGTCTTGATGTTATTGGTAACAGGAATTTACTGATTTAACAATGTACGTACATTTAAGTAACACCGTGCCTGATATCCACTACACAACTCCTCTCCGATGAGAGCCCTATACGGGTACGAAATGAATTTGAGGCCAAATGAAGCGTTTCGTCCTATACAGCAGGGACTATATGCCGCGTTTTAGGCAGGCGATAAGGGCTACACTCTCAGAATTTCTCCAAAGTTTGCACATGTATAGTACATACAAAGCTCACTTTATTGTCGTGTATTTCGTTCTGCCTGTGTTCATATTTCAAAATTGTTGTCATTTTTAAATTTTTAGCGTAGTATTACGTATCTTAGTCTTAGTAAATATTTTTTTCCAAAATGTGTGTGTGTAAGCGAAATGCCACTCACTCACTGACACATTCATCAACACCCAGCCCAAATCAATGAACCTAAAACAATGAAATTTTGAATGTAGCTTCCCCTTATCACGTAGGCTCCCGTTAAGAAATGGATTTTTCGAAAATTAAAATTTAAGGGAGTGAAAAGGGGTGAAATGTGTTTTCAAAGAATCCCTCATATCTCATTAACCGGAAAACTATCATTATTTCCTTAACTTCAAAATATTGCCCAAACAAAAGCATATTAGCAAACTTTTGGATTTTGCCAAATTTTAAAATTAAAGGGGTGAAAAACCGTAAAATGTGTTTTTCATTAATCCTTGATTTCTCTGAAACCAGTTAAGATATTGGTGTGATTTCTTCTTTAAAATGATTCTTACAAAGATATCTAAAAGTGTTATCAGAAATTTTCAATACTCCACCTATCAGTTCGTTAAAAAAAATATAATATGTTTCCAATTAATCCTCCGTGTTTCCTAAACCTGTTGAAATACTGAAATTGTTTTTGTTTTAAAATACAGCTTACGTAAATGTCTAAAAGTAGTTTCAGGATTTTTCGAAATTCGTCCTTGAAAGCCGTTAAGAAAAATAAAATATTTTTCCAATTAATTGTCTGTGCCTCTTATACCCGTTGAGATATCGAGATGATTTTTGATAAGAATGAAGCTTATACCAAATTAAATTATTAAAAATTCTGGATTTTATATCATTAAAAAATTAAGGATGTGAAATACAGTAAAATGTTACAGTCTCCCGAAAAGTGAGAATGGCAATGGAGAAACAATTAAGAAGGATTTTTTTGCCAACCTATTCATAAATAAACCTCTTTGGGATATGACCTGTACCACGGTCGTAGATGAACAGGTCTGGACACTCGCCTGGATATTTGAGCCCCTTGTTGTTTGGCTGTAGTTCACCAAGTTACCGAGAATATTGTGTTTTATTGGCGTTTCAGTTAGGGCGGTCGGACTCAAACTCCGCCCATTTCCTTTCCACTAAGATAAATAATTTAACAAAACGTATTTTTTTATCAATTTACAAAATACTTCCTTCCCTCATAAGTTAAAGAAAAGGCTCCAGCAATCTTTATTTACTTTATAAATTTAACAATGGAAAAAAGTGGGCGGAGTTTGAGGTCGACCGTCCTAACTGAAGCGCCAGTAAAACACAATATTCTCGGTAACTTGACGAACTGCAGCCAAACAACAAGGGGACAAACAAAATACATTGTTAGATAGGCGAGTGTCCAGACCTGTTCTTCTACGACTGTGACCTGTACATACGAAAAAAAAAAAAAAAAACACGGCCTGCCTCAAACATTCGTTCGGGTATTATATCAGTCTGTGGTGTGGTGGGTTGCGGGTTCGTATCCCGTGAAAGAATATTACTTACAGTGATTGATTTGCGACGGGAATTACTATGATTGTGGCGTAAAAATGTTTGTTTGAAACAGATTAAGGCATATATGACATATAAGAAGAGTATAACCACTAACAAATATTTTAAACGGAATTACTGTTTACATGGCATCAGTCCACGAGCACAATATGAGTAATACACGGGAGCAAAGCCGTGGGCGCACTGCTAGTACTACATACAGCTGTCTGAAAAAGTCGTTTTGAACCATTTTGTGGTACACCAAATCCATGTTTCAAAGCATGATATCTAGAAAACAAAAATATAAAAACCAAGTTTTGAATGTGTTTTCTTTTCGTAGGTAATGATGTCGAACACATGTTTTGTTGTATATCCTAATATAATCTATCCTAACACTATGTTCACGTACCAAGTGTATACGACTCTTAAGGGCAAGGCCTACAGCAATTTTCTTCAGTGTGTTTTTATTTTTTATTTGTACCTGATATTTTTTTTTCTTATTTTAGACACAAAATGTGACCAAATTTGGCTCTTATGAAACTATTTTATCTATCATAGTTTTCGCGTAATAGCTTGTTAATTTACAAATGTGCATGTTTCCGTTTTAAGGGCTACACTAAAACCAGACTTACCAAACTGAAAAAATTCTGAGTGGATAAAGACTTCACAAGCTACGATTTGTCGTACATAAAAACAAGGAATAAAAACTTTGTGTATTTAAATAAAAATGTTAAAATTTAAAATAACAATTTAAAAAATTCAATATTATTTTTAAATACAAAAATATATTATTTTGTGGTTTAACATATCTGAACATGTAGCCTACAACATCGTTATTCACAGTGAATTTTCTCAGTTTGGTAAGTGTCGTACTTAAAACGAAAACCTGCAAATTTTGGCTTTAATGAGGCATTACGCGAAGATAAAAAAATTTCATAAGAGCAAAATTTAGCCCCATGTTGTGTCTAAAATAATAAAAAAAAAAATATCTGATACAAATATAAAAATAAAACCACGGTTTGAACATTGCTGTATACTGCGCCTGTAATGTCCGTTTATCACCACATCCTCTTAGTCGTGTCAGTCTTACCACTCTAAAGTAATACAATACATCTCTTTATGTAAACAATTCTACTTTATAACTTTAGTTATTACAAGTCTCACCTCGTGACTTATTAACACCAGTTGGGGGTCGACATCGGCGATGTCTCGTGGGCGGTTGTTACATTGACGGAAGTTTTTATCCGCCTCATCAGTGACAAATTACCACTGCGTCTCTCCAGGGCACTGCGGTGACGTCACAGCTACACGAGGGTACTTAGTGCTGGGACATGAGACAGACAGAGAAAGACTGAAACACAGCGCTCAGGACAGATTACTGGAGCAGGATGTAGAAAAAAATGTCATAGAGAAATAACGTTATCTGATGGGTGTACCGTCCAGGGACTTGGAGAAATAATCTCTGAGTCGATGGTCATGTAAGAGACCTGGGTGTGGTGATGGAGTGACTCGCTTCGACAACCGACAGTCACTAACAGACCCTCGTAACTGTAACAGGGAAAAGAATCCTTAACCGAAGATTGCCGAAGCTTTCCTCCTCCGTTGGACAACTTAACAACGAAATAAAAGTCACACTGAAATAACAACGAAATTAAATTATGCATCTGTAATAACGTATGACATAAAATATTAATTTTTGGTATGTTGACAAGTTAAATTTAATAACGTTGATTATATTGTAATAATGGCAATACTAAAATATCTCTCACCAGCATTCTTGATGCATGTTCTGACGTTGGTATGAGAGACAGATGAATTGTAACCATAGATTAACCTACTACGAGTGTCTTCAGGCAAAATAAGATACCTGTTGTTTAACACAGGTGTCAGGACTCTCTTATCATACTCTTCCTGATATCTACTGCTATGGTCCAATACGTAGTAGTGCAGTCAAAGTGTAACTACTTTAGTTTTGATTATTTTTGGTTGTTTGTGAATACTTGTTTATAGTTGGATCACAATAAAGTGAGCACTTTGGAAGACGATGCAGTCTAGAACAAAAATTAAAAAATATTATTTATTTAGACCTCACCAATTCACTTATTTACTGTAACATACGTTGCTAGGTTTAAATTAAAAAGTGGCAGAAAACTAGGAATAATGACAAAAGGGAAATAGTAAGTTGGGTTTCAAAAATGGATCACTGTAACTTGAACCACGTACTACATGTATAGCTATAACTCTCTGGCAGAGTACTCACACTGCCTAGTTATATTCTCATAAATGCATTACAAATGACATAATTTTAAAGTAATTACTGCAGACATCAAATAGACAGTATATGCACGCCGTTTCAAAGTCATCAAGTAGGAATTCATATGGATGTTGCAAAATCGCATGCGAAATTTTTGGAGAAACAATCCGCACACTTGATAATGATGGAGATTTCAGCCCGGTGCAGGTTTGAACCTTGGGTAGAATACTTGGAAAGGCGAGGATGTAACTGCTGTGGTACGCCATTATCTTACTCAGTAAGGTCATCACTAGAGGTACGTAAATTTCGCAGATACATTTAAGGTCAGTTTGGACGCCAATTATGGATACTTCATTGTCATGTCTGTGACTTGCTGGCGGCTGTTACGAAACGCGTTTGACTACTGCAAGCCAGTAGTAAATAAGGAAGTAATGCGAAATGCTATCGCTTGCTACCTGCTTGTACGGTTATAAGCCAATAGACAATCGATTGTGGCCGGTGAGTGTATAGGACTGACAAGTCTAGGCTGCCGCCAGATTAATCCACGAAATTGACGTACCTGTAGTCATGAGCGTAAATTCAAGCATGTAACAACAATGTCGCTCTGCGGTCTTACTCAGTATAGTGATGAGTGTAAATTCCTGCAGGCAACAACAATTTTACACTGGAAGGCACCGTGTGCAGTTTAACAATTTTTCTGTTTTTTTTTTATGCACCATTTCCCTTTAAGAAATTTTAATGACAAAAATTATGTGTTCATTATTTAAAAATAATGCTAGTTAAGAAGTAGAGAATGTGACAACGGTTATTTTAAGATCATATTTGTTTACACGTATTTACTTTTTTGATCTGTGTGATCGTAATTATAGATAAACTAATTGTTTAATGATTTCATTTACACGTCAGTAAATATAAAAATTAAACTCAGCCTACATGAGCTTTAAAAGCGTGTTAAGTAGTTCTTAATATCACTACTGGCTTAATTTCAAAATTAAGTCGTACAAATAGGTTTGAAATAAGCAGACATAATCTCACTCCAAGTATCTGCCTTCTAAAGCAGAAACGTTATTATCGTGTACAATGAACTATTGTGAGTTTTAGTGCTTATTTTAAAGACTACCTCTTAATGAATGTAAACGCATTTACGTAGCTTTCCCTCGCTGAGAGCATACAGCAAGGGCGCATGTTTTCAGCTCGTGTAGTAGCGCAGGGTTGGAGGCCTCGCCAGCAAGAAAGTAATAGTCGGTCGAGCAGCCGGGACGTGTCCTATCGCCGGCCGCGGTGGTTAATAACGACCCAACTCATCACAAGATGCTGCCAACTTAAATATTTGAACGCTACTTTGCAGCGGTGGTTCGCTCCTCTGCACGTCTCCTATTCGCTTATCTCACTTCTCGTCCTTCCCCTCCCCCCTTCCCTTGTTCGCCTAGCCAGGCCTTTCTGTTCAGAGCGCGACGTCAACCTTCAGCTCGTAGTTTTAAGCTGGCCAAAAACGTTAACCATATTGTAGTCAATATAGTGCAAATTAGCTCCGTACATGGCCTTCTTCATTTTTATGTAATGTAGTTATTGCCTGGCTGGCTGTCATAATCGTAACTTTTAAGTTGTTCGTGATACAATAAATATAACCTGATCACTTACCGCACTTAACTGGAAAATA
>PNEQ01110652.1:11118-29828 GCA_003012365.1 Medauroidea extradentata
TGATCACATATTGCACTAAACTGGAATATAACCTGATCACATACTGCACTAAACTGGAATATAACCTGATCACATACTGCACTAAACTGGAATATAACCTGATCACATACTGCACTAAACTGGAACATAACCTGATCACATATTGCACTAAACTGGAATATAACCTGATCACATACTGCACTAAACTGGAACATAACCTGATCACATATTGCACTAAACTGGAACATAACCTGATCAGATACTGCACTAAACTGGAATATAACCTGATCACATACTGCACTAAACTGGAATATTACATGATCACATATTGCACTAAACTGGAATATAACCTGATCATATACTGCACTAAACTGGAACATAACCTGATCACATATTGCACTAAACTGGAATATAACCTGATCACATACTGCACTAAACTGGAATATAACATGATCACATATTGCACTAAACTGGAATACAACCTGATCACATACTGCACTAAACTGGAACATAACCTGATCACATATTGCACTAAACTGGAATATAACCTGATCACATACTGCACTAAACTGGAACATAACCTGATCACATATTGCACTAAACTGGAATATAACCTGATCACATACTGCACTAAACTGGAATATAACATGATCACATGCTGCACTAAACTGGAATACAAACTCATCACTTACTGCTTTAACTAGAATATCAGCGAACGAAGAACACTCCTAGGGAAATTCTACATCCATTGCTCGCATTTAATACTTTATTTAATCGACTCTTAAGAAGTACCACTCGTAGCCGAAGATGTTTTTCGTTAAGTATTCCTAAATATTTTTAGAGCAGAATGCTTTGAATTTTCTCATACAAATTTATGTATTAAATTAATTCTCATTCATTAGAAGGGAAAAACACGGCTGTATATACTAGAGATACAAAATGAAGGTAATGAAAGTGACGTGTGTGTATATATATGTATATACATATATGCATATGAACTGTAAAGGCGACATAATTACGCCTATCACACCTAACCCTTGCCTCTCTGCACAAGCACTGAACTCATGTTTAGTTTCCTCGCTAATACCGTGCCTAATTGAGGCCCTATCACTTGTAATGTAATAATAAAAATGTGATGACCGTTTTTTTTTTCGAGGTCTGCACCGCTATGTTCATACCTAGCAAAATTGTAGTTTAAAAAAAACCCGCTTTTATAGCAATGTGAACTAAGAAGTTAAAAATATATTTAATACATAAACATTTTGTTCAACAGCGATAAAATTCCTCACAATTCAGTGCTGCTTAATGGTTGGAATAAACTTAAAAAAAAAAGTAATTGATAAAAATTAACTTAAATGTGAAAGAAGCGTTTGGTGCTTGATATCAGTTATCTTATATTTTTATCGCTAACCATATGTAAAGGTAGAATTATTATGAAAATTAATTTAAAGCACACTACGTTGAACTCATTAAAATGATTTCTTTGGTCACTGAAATTATTCAAATTTTAAGCATGTTGAAAAAACTTAGTTATGCTGAATTTTTGGGCATTTTATAGCTGTTGAGAAAGTATTTAACGACTATTTTCTACCGTTTAGTTAATATTACCACAAAAGTGTGTTATTTTATTTTTTTTCTAACTATAACTTTATCTTCTAGTCTTACAATAAAATTGAATATGTAAGAAATGACTTTTTTTCCAAATGGTTTGCTTAACAACCTTGTTTTTAAAACATTTTTTTTTGTCTCTGCCAAAAGCCATTTTTTTTTCATAATGGATCTTAATAACAGATCATAGCTGTGAAATTATGATACTGACATCGATTCGGTTCTTTGTCCAAAATTTCATATAATTTGAACGTCTAGAAGTGGGTAAAAATTGAAATGAAATATTCCAATACATTCAAATATACAGGTGAAGCTAATACAATATTGTTATAAATGACAGCGAAAACAGCCATTTGTATCACAAACGGTCGCATTAGTTGGGCATGCAAGCAGTGAACGTTCTTTGAATGTTTGAATGAGCAGGCATCATTCGTGCATGTTGAGCAGTTTCACTGCAACTATCTCGCTTACGTAGCTCTGCACATTGCTCGACTGCGTGGCGGGTGGCGCCTTGATACTTACAACCCGGCAAACACTAGCGAATAGCCGAAAGCCTACCTTTCAGGCGCTCGTGCTTCTTTTTGCGCACTTGTTACGGCGAAATACACTATTCTTACATAAACATATAATTTCGTATTTAAGTAGTTCAGTTAGGATGACGGTGTATAGACTCTTGCTACAAAACTATAATAGTTCCTTTGATTACCTGTAAATTAATGTGCATGAGTAGAATTATTTTTATTATGTTATTAATTCTTACTACTATACTGCAGTCAAACATGGTCTAATTATCGAGTAAATAAATAACTCTTGCAAAAATTGCTCTAAAAATTTTATATATTAATTTCTGTAAAATTATTTAAAATTAATGTAAATGTTTATTGTTAGTAATTCCTAGGTACTAAAGGTACAATTTTCTATACCATTTGTCATTACGTGCATTAATCAAAGTTTAAATATAATCGTCAAGTGAAATGTTACAGTTTGACTGTTGAGTTACGATTATAAAATGAATAGTTCGTCTTGAAGTGACGCAGCGACGACTCGTCAGGAGGAAGTGATGGTAGAGGCGACGATACATAGTGAAGTATAGGACAGTGAGGACCCTAGTGACTGCCAGGCCCGGTACATCTGCAGGCAGGAGGGAAGGTTGGAAGCTGCAATCAGCGAGGGGTGAGGACGAACTAAGGCGAGGCAATGTACGGCAGTGAAGGGTAAGCCGTGCTCTCTAGGGCACAGTAGTGCAGGATTTATGCCGGCGAGAACACACCCCGGGGGCCGGCATGCCGAATAAAACACTATGACCCTGCCGACCGCCTGCTCCTAGGTCGAATAAATTACACCCCCAACTTTCACCACATGCTGTACCCTCTCCGTCCTTGCGTCTTACTTCTCTAGTCTTCTTCCGTCTTCTTTCTTCTTGGTCGGGCTCATAGTCTTGGAAGACCAGGTATGGACACCGCCGTGAGAAGTTGGCACCCTTGTAGGCTTATGTCTAGAACCACTGACTTTTACACCAACTTGTTCCAAGGCCTTATATTAACATTTAGATGGTGTTAAGGTAAAACGCTGTAACCCACATTTCAGGAAAATACAAAAAAAAAACGGTTATCTTTGAATTAAATTAAAGGATTTTATGTGGATATTTTCAGTAGAAGATTTAACATTTTTTTATGTTATCACATTCCATTGTTACAACATTTTACTTACCTATAAAACCAAACGAAATACGTTATCTCATTTTTGCCAAATTTGGGGTTACAGTGTTTTACCTTAACACCATCGATTTGTAGTGGTAGTTTCCCAAATAACAAGAACAGTTGGTTCTATTGTGCAGATCTGGTCGTGATAAAGCCACCCACAGGTAGTAAACCTTCGGAATGCACCCGCGGCCACGTGTGATACACATGATGCATAGTGACTATATTATGATTAAGACTTCATGTGGGCCACTATTAAAATGATTCCTCATTCCAAATGTGAGACATTGTGTAAATCACCCACGCATTAACCACAATTATTGTTCTACAAGCGTTCTTATGCTTATGGGTTACTTCACTGAGTCTGCTTGTGGGCCGTTTATTGAAATATTTCAGTCATTTGAAACTAAGTGGCCAACATTAAAACTACTTCAGTATTTCATACAAACATGTTTACTGAAGTGGCCTGACTAACAACATTTCAGTAAAAGTGTACGATCATACTAGCGGACGTTAGCCGCCTCTGCCAACTGTTGGCCGGCTGAAAACTGATTGTGTTTGCTACTTGGGTTGTCTCTGCGCTGAGCCGTCCCTCATTTGACTCAGCCAATCGCAACAAGGTTACCGAGATACGACACGCGGGTAGACCCTCCAGACAATGAGAGTTAAAAACACCCAATCACAGACCACGAAGCTGAACTACAGATGTGCTCATAAGGCGTTGAAACACGTTTGTGCAAAATTCTTCTCATCAAAAGCAGTGTGTGTACTTACATAGGTCCAGAAATATCAGTTGCCAACGCCAATCCAATGACGCTAACAGGCCGCCGAGCGCTGTGCAGAGTTTCTGTAGATACGAGTCTATCCGGAAACTACTAAACGCACGTGAATGACGTTTGACTATGAAATAGCATTCAAACAACGTTACATGTGTGCATAACCATTCCAAGTTCGCCACTTAACTCTGAAGTTTATCTTCTCGCGGCCAAAAATAGCGGAAATAGCTTAAACTCCCCATTAAAGACCATGACCACTAAACCAACTATACAGAAATTACAAACCGTGATTGTATATACCAGATACCGCGCGAACGAAGGTATATCGAGGTTTGTACGTGTAACGGGTAGATATCTCTCCACTTGCATCAAGCGACATAAAAATAACACTAAAAAAGCCTAAATGTATAGATAGAGAATTGCCGAACTTGCATGGGAAAGTAGACAGAAAAGTCTCGGTGGCTCAGCTAAATCAATTTGCTTAGAATCAAACGGAATTAAAATTTTAAAAAAATTTCCGCACACATCCCAAAGCATTATAAATCAATAAAAATGTAACTAAAAAAATATGTGGTTATATTTAATAAGTAATAATACTACAAAAATAAATACCTAAATAGATAACAATAGTTTCATAAATTGTAATACTGTAGATAGAGGCACGAGTTTTTCGCGTGTTTATTCTACGTCATCATGAACGTCAAGAGTGTATACTTCACTGTAAGTCCTGTGACAGGACGACAGTTGTTTTGATACACATTTAACGACTGCAGGCCAGTAATAAGTAAGGAAGTAACTCGTGGTGAAGTCACGTGGTACCCGCTCGTACAGTTAGAATCCAATGAATATTCAACTCTGGCCAGTGAGTATATAGGACTGAGAAGTCCAGGCTGCTACCAGATGAATACGCGAACTACTCGTGCCTCTAACTATAGAGTTTCAGCAGAACGACAGCCAGCATGAAGGTGTTCAGTTAATAAAAACAGTGCTTGCCTCTCATTGGCCGAGACCTCGAGCAATCAGAGAAATGCTTGTCACTCATCGTTAGAAATAGGAAGTTTTCGCGAGAATATTTCTGCACCAAATTGTTTCAGTGCCTAATGCACACATCTGCATCTCTGCTTCGTGGTCTGTGATTGGATGTTTTAACTCACAGATGTGCAGTGTCGCAGTTAACCTTGTCATGATTGGCTCGTTTAAATGATAAACACTCTGCACAAACACCACCACCCAATAGCCATACAATAGATGTGAGCGTGTGGACATAAGGCAATAAAGCAAAGTCATGAAAAATGTATTCTTTTCGAGAAACTTCCTGTCCCTACTCATCGTCCAAGAGCTAAGACGATAACAGATGCTTCACTCCCATTGGCCAAGTTGGGTAGGAAATCTCCAGACTAAACAAACACAAAATAATGTTTTGTCTGTTTTGTTGGTCTGAGGAAAAATATACTTTTTTGTTAGGTTAAGTTAATGATGATGTCTCGTAGTTATAATTTACTGAATTCCCGTGCGATTCTTATTCATGGTTGATTTAAGAGACACACTTCACAGTTTTTTGCCAACAATAATCAAGGAATTACTTTATGTTCGCAAACCCGTTCATTTTCATCAAGTTTCATTTTAACGTAGTTTGAAGGATCTATAAATGAAATTTATCATAATATATTTGTAAACAAAAGTGTTTTAGATAGTTGCAAGCTTAGTTCTAAATTCCCAAAGTGTATTAGTAAATTAAACATTAATGAACAAATTGACGATTATGTACTACCAGGAGGATGGCTTCTTTCTTTTGTTAATACTTTCGGAGACTTAGCCGGAACAACACACATTCCAAAACAGTAAGTGGAAGTTTCGCGTATATATTCCAGGTTAGGCTGAACATCACGACAGTTTTGATACGCCTTCAACAACCACAAGAAGTAACAAGTAAGGAAATAGCTCGTGAAGTTATAACGTGCTAGACAATTGAACTGTTAGAAGTAAATGGGTAATCGTTAATCAATTGTAGGCAGGGTGTAAAGAACTCCGAACTCTATGCTGTTGTAAGATAAATTCGCTGAATTCTCACACTTATTACCATAAACAGTAGTGTCCGTCATAATACCACAGACGGTTCGTGACTAGAGACGATGATTTATCGCGGCAAAACTTGACTCTTTGCTGTCTTTCAACGTACGTTGAGCTTATCAAAATATTATTGGCTTTCGCTTGTACGTGGAGCTGTTACCCTGTTTGACTGAGTCAACGAGAATCCCGCAAATGTAATATTTGTTGCCTGTTATTGGTTTGCAGGCAGCTATGTTGTGTCAGACACATATCACACAATCATACATGTTGCAAGAAACTATAGCGTCTTCAAGGGTATGTTGACGCAAGACATTTTCGCGATATACCATCATCTCTAATCATGACATAAATATTTCGCACTTCAAAGAAAATCGCTTCGTGAGCATATTACAGATAGGATTTAACGAGAGTTGTGGGGTCACACCGGCTACTACATATGTCTTCCTACGATACTTATAACAATGAGGTATCTTCAGCCATCTCGTCATCTCTAGTCGCTGAGATGTGTTTCAGAGGATCAACGGTGCTGCAACAGATGACACTCGGGTCGTCTCCGAGACGCATCATCAACAAATGGCGGCTCCTCTCTTCAACGATCTCCGGAGAAAATTGAAATGATAACAAATACTTCCATACATTTCTTGTGCCTCCCTTCTCTTCCACAATAGCAAGCAGCTTTTGTTTATCGGACAATAGAGGGAAGTCAATGGGAAACAGTACGGAGCAGAAAGAAGTTTCCCCCTTGTTCTGATGACGTCCTCGCATAATAGGGCAGTCTTTTCTTTTCAGAACTTCCATATGAAGACGGGGATTCTTCGTAGGGGATAACATTTTCTTGGGAGCACGTCTAGAGCATT
This sequence comes from Medauroidea extradentata, assembly GCA_003012365.1. Lineage (NCBI taxonomy): Eukaryota > Metazoa > Arthropoda > Insecta > Phasmatodea > Phasmatidae > Medauroidea > Medauroidea extradentata. The sequence goes on from PNEQ01110652.1 coordinate 18,109, forward strand.
CTTCAGTTTTCATGCAGTAGCAGAAATCTAAGTTATAACTTCTGAGGTACGGTTGGAGGATTTGTCAAGTACACGGTCAAGGGGAATATGGCAGTTATAAGATCCGACCGAAACACAATATGAAGTTGTCATAGTTAAGGTGGACATCTGAGTTGAGCGTGTGTCGTGGGTTCGAGACCTAAACGTGAGGAAGCACCAACGGCGGCACAGCGTGCCGCTAGTTTCTCTGTTATCGCAAAGGAACCAGAAATATACAAAACTGCGGTAAATTTAATTTAAATTGGCTTGGAAATAACAGAAGTAATTTTATTTAATTTTAAAATGAAAGTAAACCATTTTCCAGTTTTAAAATATTAACTTTATATAACTTAAAATTCCAGAAAGCTCTGTGATTCGTCAGTTTGCACACCTTACCGATGTCAGCGCTCAAGCGGCAGAAATTTTCCCTGTGACGAACTTTAAACATTGGTCTTCCTAACCTAGTAGAATTAACCTTAGCGACGCCGCCTCAGCCCAACAAAGACATGCATCCAACAACAATGACGAATAGCGCAGATGTTCACGTATGGAATAATTGGAACCAGTTAGTGCTAAAATATTTTCAATAAAAGTCAATGTCTCTATAATGTAGCCAACTGTGCGGATATTTTCAGCGTTTCTCTCATCTAAACTTTCCGACAAATATGAAGAAGAATTTTTTTTTTTTTTCGATTCTCGCTAAAAAAAAAAAAAAACCCGCGGGAGAATTACGGCCCTGTAATAACAGTTTTATCTTTCTTCTTAACGAGTAATTTTCGTTAAGGAATCCTCGTTGTTTGCGGGCCTTGTTATAAAATAATAGAAGCGTTTCTTTCTGCGCCGTTAGGGAAGGCTGCAGTGTGAAATATAGCTCGGTGTATCCTTCCTGGCCCTGGCTGTTCATAACAATGCACACCGAAGGTCTTCCTAACCCCTTCCCCTCCTTCCTCGACCACTCTCTCATCACGGAGGAAGAGCAGCGGGGATTTGTGGTTATAATATACATGGGCGGAAACTTGCCCCCGGATTACCATATTACTTACATAACCATCTATCCGTCTGCGGCGGCCGAAGGAAGTGCAGAGGGGGAAGGTAGGGGAAGATGAGAGATATTCTCGACGCGTGAGTCACGTGATGTATCTGGCGAGACATCCACCGCCTTCTATATGCCGGTGTGGAGCCTCTCTGCGAGGTTGCAACATCTCCGTCACCCCTATCCTTGTACTGTAGCATCGACGGAAGATAAAGTTTTGTTGAAACTGCCTGATAACTCTCCCGTGGCTTTTTCTTTTGTGTATGTGTGTGTTGCTTCTGGGGCGAGTTACCTAATTGTAAACTATATATGTGAACACAAAAGTGAAATACACATCTGTACGTGATAATAAAGATACTGTCCTCAACGTCAAAGGCTTCAATGATGATATGATAGCGATGACACTAGTATGATATTATATGTTGATATGACGATGATGATATGATAATTATATGCTAATGATACGATAGTTATATGATTATATGATGATATGAAAATGATATGATATGTTGGTATGATGATATATTGATATGATTATATGTTGCTATGTTAATACCATGATGAGATGATGATATATTGATACGACGATGACAGTTACCAATACTGGCGTGACAGTTTCCAGTATTAGCATGACAGTTTACAATACTGGCGTGACAGTTTCCAATACTAGCATGACAGTTTCCAATATTGGCGTGACAGTTTCCAGTACTAGCATGACATTTTACAATACTGGCGTAACAGTTTCCAGTACTAGCATGACAGTTTCCAGTACTAGCATGACAGTTTCCAATACTGGCGTCACAGTTTCCAATACTAGCGTGACAGTTTATAATACTGGCGGGACAGTTATCAGTACTAGCATGACTGTTTCCAGCACTAGCATGACAGTTTCCAGCACTAGCATGACCGTTTCCAATACTAACACGTCGTTTTCCAATTCTAGCATGACAGTTTCCAATACTAGAATTACAGATTCCAATACTAGCATGACAGTTTTCAATACTGGCGTGACAGTTTTAAATACTGGAGTGACAGTTTTAAATACTGGCGTGACAGTTTTAAATACTGGCGTGACAGTTATAAATACTGACGTGACAGTTTTAAATACTGGCGTGACAGTTTCCAGTACTACATGACAGTTTCCAAAACTAGCATGACAGAATCCAATACTAGCATGACAGTTTCCAATACTGGTGTGACAGTTTCCAGCACTAGCATGACAGAATCCAATACTAGCATGACAGTTTCCAACACTGACGTGAAAGATGCCCCAACTAGCAGGCGGCAGTAGGGCTGATCATGATGTCAGGTGTCTTTTTTTCAGCCAATCAGACTGCAGCGGTGCAGAACTGCTCGCGTCGCTTATGCCACTATTAGTAAAACGGTTTTCAATTTGTTTATAAGTAGTGAAAACATATTCTACAGATAATAAAGTACTGAAAGCACATTGTTTTGAAAAAATGACCGGAGTGTATAAAATAATGACGGCACGATGCCGCGTTCCTGGTTTCTTGCGGCAAACGAAATTTTGTATCATATTTTGTATGATAAAAACTGGTTAGAACTACTACAAGCAGCGAAAAAATATCATCGTGGTGTACTGCCTCGGAGTTGTTTTCAACTTGTAGCAATTACCTATTAAGACAAGTTCCTCGCATCAAACAATTTACGTCATACAGTTAGAGGCACTGGAAAATCGCGAAAATGTTTTATGTCAACGTAGTTCCCAATAAACTTTTGTATATTTAACCTATTATTATAGGATGATGTAATTTGTGACACGTGTGAATATACTTAGGACGTATCAGATACGTTCTGCGTTCAAGCTGTACAGTTCGCGTTGAAGATAGAAACAGAGCTTCAAATAACACTAGCCAGTATCAGTGGCGTGGCGTGTGTTGCAAGGTAAGCTGTATTTCTCGACATCTGTACAAATACGAAAACTGCCTAGAAGTGGTATCTGGGGACAGGAATATTTCGCGAATCAAATGACCTGCATGTTAGAATGAACTATCCTATACATACTCAAGCCCCGACCATTTGTCCACTAGCTGCGACTCCGTGGAACAACAGACAATAAACGAATAGACGTGGCTTGAATATGTACAGGACAATGCATTCTAGCATGCAGGTAATTGAATTCGCGAAATTTTCCTGTCCCTAGGCATCACACTCGTGCCTTGTCACTACCGATAGCTAGAGACGTACAAAATGCGCGTTATTTTCTAACCGCTGACTAGATATAAAGCGAATTTTGTATGTCTCTACCGATAGACAACTCATGAATATGTACAGACGTCACAAAGTACAGCTTACTTTGCAACACGCACACACACGCCACGCCACTGACCAATGTCAATTCAAAACCTTCAGTGATATACACAGCATGTTGGAGACTAGCAGTCAACTTTTCCCGTCATTTTCCAGTGTATTTAACTACAGTTTGCCGTAAAGACATGTCAGAATCAAAATTTCACGGTTATCTCAGTTTTGATGTTTTTGGAGGTAGTGTACACTTGGCCGGAGCTGTTCAGAGCGTGGTTCAGTGGACAATGACATCAAGTTTATCTTAGTTTGAAAATAGTCAGTAGACTTAGCTTCAGATGTGAGTTATGAATAGTTAATATCTGGATCGTCAAAATTAAGTCCTTGGCCGATTTTTAGATTTATTATTTATCTATCGATCCAAATATTTATTTATATTACTAATTCACCTCTTATTCGCGTTTATAAGTAAAACACTTGGGGGTATGGGCTTGTTCAAGAACATTACAACAGTACCACGTTACAAAATACAAAAATGTTTACGTACACTTACGTATGGTCTTATGTTACATAATACATTACATCATATTATTTAAATAATGATACATGCGTAGTATAGAATTGTTAACATACACATTCATACATAACATGACACCGAAATTTAATAGATATTTTGTCGATTGTAGAAATTCAGTGTAATCTCTCAAAAGCAAAATATGTTTTGGCTAATTTATCATAAAGTTTGGTTACAAGTTTAGCAAAAACTTTTACATGTGGGCAATTCTCTGAGCACTTTGCGATAGAGGGCTTATAATTAGAAATAAAATAGATTAATTACGTTACTGATTTACTGGCTCACAAAGCTTACAAAAATACACAAAACATTAATCAACTATAACTTTTACAGCACAATTAATTATGCACGCAATACTACTGTGCCACAGAAACGTTAATTAACTTTGGCAATTAAAGCACAAGAATATTTACCGTTAGTCAAAGACTACAAACCACAATAAAAGCTCAGTCACATATCCAATCGACAGTCTTTCAAATAGTGACAGAGTACAACCTTAATAGTCCGCAGTGGTTATGAATCACCGTGTGCTGTGCAGCACCCCGAGTGCACCGCTGTCTTCACTCTTGAGGTCTTCGGTTCGACTCCCGTCGCGCACCTCCTCTTCGCCTGTCAGCCCGCGGCAGCAGTCCTCTTGTTTCGTCCAACACTGCTCCGAAGGTAGCCACCTGCCGCCTCACAGTAGACTCTGACGTCACCAAGATGTCTTCACCAGTCTCTCTCCACAAGCATAACACCTTCCTCTAGCACGACCAATGGCGAACTGTCCCCAAATCTGTCGATTCGGTGCTTTTATACTCTGGCCAAACTCTGGGGATTCACCGCATTACAGGAGTCTAAAAATAGACATTTTATCATGTTTCGGACGTGACTTGAGTCTCGTGCGTCGATCCCTATAATGTATCTCGTCGGGATTCCCGCTATGAGACAGCCCGGTTTGTGAATCATAGACCAGCCGTCAGGGTGTTTCGGCACAGATCCCAGCCAGCCAGCCCTCAGAATTACAGCATGCAATAGTATGATTGCAGTGTGTTGAATTTTTAACTTTTAATTTATTGCGATTCCTTGTTCTATAATGACCACAATTTTAATTGTTTTAAAGTTGTTTAATTATCTTTAGTAAATAGTAATAGTCGATAAAAGTATTCAGATCTACAAGAAATGATAGGTTCAAGAGGCAGTTCAGTGTTTCAGGCGCATGTAAGCAACCCGCATTAACCCCATATAAACCAAGGCTAGTATTACTATCATTATCTTCGCGTTTTATCAAAGACACAGTCGTTCTTACTTTCGCTGAGTTATGCAAAATCAAGTATAACAAACTGTTAAATAATCAACGTGGTCAAAAAAAGTTTTGTAAAATTTGCAGTTAACCATTCCTTGCACTTGACTCCGGAGAACGCAACGAAAATAACAACGACTGTGTCTTCAAATAAACGCGAAGATAATGTTAATATGTGTAACTTAACACTCCTATTCCTATAGCGATATTGAGATTAGTCTTAATGTTTATGATTTAATGCGGGTTGCATACACGCGACTGAAACACTGGAACGGCCTGTTAATGTTGTAGATTATGAAAATAGCTTTTATTATGTCTAAAATCTTTATAGCGTGACTGATATTTCACCACACGTGAGTTCCACATGTCATAGTTGAATGAAAGAAAATACAGCGAAACAAGCACTGGCCTCGCCGTAGCACGGAACCGATCAAAATACAAATAATTTGCAATAAAAGCATGACTGGAGGAGGTCGCAGGTCATAGATACAAGACAAAAGTGTTGATGTGACCATCAAGAATGTAGCGTGGAAGAAGAGAGGTTTAATGTGTTTCCTTCACACTGATCAGATGTCTTATGTTTGGACAACTTGGCTGTTTGCTGGGTTTCTACGAGCGTTATGCTTACCATAATACATACGTGGAGCTGTTGCCCTATTCGACTGAGCCAATAAGATTCCCGGTAATGTAACATTCAGTGGCTGTTATTGGTCTGAAGACAACTACGTTGTGTCAGACGTTTATAACGCAATCATTCATGCTGCAAGAAACTACAGCGTTTTCAAGTGAATATTGGCACGAAACATTTCCGCGATATACCATCATCTCTAGTTATGTTTACAGCCAGGTTCTCGGGTCTGTACTGCGGGACGATATTAGGCCTGTACCTAACTATCTCGATCAATAGCTACTTTCTGACGAGGGCCAACTTGCTAACAAGCTAGCAGTCCACCGCAGCTGTGAAGACCCTTCACCTTCCTTCCTCTTCACCAACCTGCCTGACTGGCCGCCAGAACATCATCGCGACCACAACTTGTGCTCTCAGGAGCTGCAACTTCGTAGTCGGTGCTCTTGTATTGATCAATTATTCTTCATTTATACCTCATTAAAGATTTCAGTTAGGCCTAGGTTTTCTTTCAGATAGTACGATAGGATCGTATCTAACTTCCTTCTTTTTATTGCGACAGGTAACTTATTTTGGTTTACTCATTCCTGGCACATGCTGGTACACCTAGGGAGTTTTTGTTTTTTATTTAATAATGTAAACATGGGCTACTTTGGCCCAATTCTCGGTAACGTTTCCCACTCAGAATATTGGTTTTGGACTCATTTAGTGAAAATAATAGATCATTGGACCAGAGTGTTTTATAATACTCGTTTAACCCATTCATACCAAATTTAAAAAGTGATTCACTAAAACGACATAAAAAACTAATTTTTAGTGGGACAAAGTTACCACGAGGATCAAAGTTGTCCCAGTTTACGGTATGTAGTTTTGTGACGTAGTAAAAATCACTATGTAACTTATTTAAGACTAATTGATCGATATAAACCGATTTACACTCGCAATTTAAGTCATAGCTGAGTAGTGGGTAGGGAAGTGAATAATACTTGTCATTTTCTGCCAGCAGAGTAGATTCCAAACAATTGTATGCTCGTTTGAGGTTTCTTATTGGTCGACAACATCGCGTCTTGCTGTGTATGACGTAACTGACCAATAACAAGTTCACGGTATAGAGTGACATACATCACATGCTTGACGTCACACAGACACATCGTGGTCACTGCAGTTACTCTCCCTGTTATGTCATGTACAGGACAGTGGAGTCTAGCCTGTCATCAAATATCTTCGCTAATTGCAAGTCTCAACAGTGGGTTGGCCCAGAACGTTAATCAAGCTCAAGGTCAAACATTTTAGTATGTTTGAATATGTTTGCATTAATAGCGCTCCCTTAGCAGTATTTCAGGAATTTTTATTAGAAATAATGAAATATTATCATTAAGAGAACAGTTGGATAGCAGCTAACTTAGTCTTATAAATATCTGCCTTCATTAATAAGTCTCCCACGGATTTATATAAATAACACATATCGTATGTGGAGGATACTTGAGGACCGGGATACCGCACCCAGGATGCATACTTGTTACTAGACGCCCGTAGTTAAGGGCGCTGCCTTTCTCGGAGCCCTGGGGGAAAAAGACTAGTGTTTTACATGTTAAATTATTTTCAATGGCACTCGGTCATTTTTTGTGATATTGCTTCCGGTCCGAAACCATTTTTGTAACTAGAAAAGGAGAATTTTGCTACGTAACAAAACTTGTAGAAAAGAAATTATGAATAGCCATTTTAGCGTGTTTTTGTGTGTAAAAATGCTTTTTTGGCCACAATTTTCAGGGTACTGAAAAAAAAAAACTACCTAAACGATCCATAGTAATGTACGCGACACCGAGACGAACAAAAAAGTCAGTGGTGGCGTATATGTGACTTCAACCGTTACTGAGCCACGTGGAAAGTAATTTAACCTGTAAAACCCTATGCTTGCTCCCGCCGTGGCCTCAAGGTAGGCAGCGCCCATAAGAACGAGTGATAGTCGCCATCACGAAGTTTTGCATTTTGAGTCATACCTTTACTTCTGGATAAATTTTTTGAACGTAACCTAACTACGGAATAGAATACATATTGACCGAATATTAGACACCGTAAATATATTTTTGTCCTTACTGCTGCTACAGATCGAATTGCAGTTAGTAAATTTTAATTACTTTCTTAATTGCATCTATCTGTAACAACAATAACGGAAAATAAAGAAATATGGTGTCTAAAATTATATCAATATGCATTATATTCTGCAGTTAGGTTAAAGTTCCAAAAATTTTACCAGAAGAAAAGTTATGACACAAAATACAAAAATTCAAGATGGCGACTATGACTCACTCTTTACTGCTTGCTTCGAAGAGTGACATGTAATGAGGGCGTACAACGGAGAAGCGTTGGAATGAGAGGGCCGGGGGAAATGGGAGAACCCCGAGAAGACCCCTCGAACGTCCCCCGGGGCGAGTCCCACACGCTGAAATCCGGGGTGCGACCCCGCCGGGAATCGAGCAGGGATCCCCCTGGTGGGAGGCGAGCGGCCAGACCACCCGGACGCCGAGACTCCAGGTTCATGTAGTTTGGTGTATACAATCTGGCTGGCCTCTACAACACGCGCCGAGGATAAATTTTGATTTCTCAGTGACGTAAGTCAGGATAAGGAACGAGAGTTTCATCTTGCTGTGTTTCGTGTCGGCGCGGTATCGAAACCGCTAGTTATCGGGCGAGCAAATAACCTGTAATGACCGGTATTTGGGACAGTAGTCACGCCCTACGATTCAGGCGCTGGCGAAGAGTAAAAAAAAAAAAAAAAAAAAAAAAAAAAAAAAAAAAAAAAAAAAAAAAAAAAAAAACTGTCGGATGTAATATGAGGTAGTTTCTGGTCGTAAGATGTTACGCCTCATTTCCCATTAAAAGTTAAGATGTCTCCTTCAGTAAGACAGTATTCCTAATTGCATGCCAGTGATTTAACACATTCGCTATTGAAACTCTAAGAAACTATTTAAAACCGGTTCTTTAAAAGCATTAAGCAAACCTCACAAGAACCTAGAACTTAAAACTTTTTTCTTCTCGAATGTAGACAGTTTTTTAATGGACAACCACGTGTCACGAAATAAACAATGTTACCAGAAGCGGCATAGAGATCTCATGAATAAATTACAGCTATTTTAGTGTACAAACAACTTGGCAATCTAGCCTGAAGCCACTGATATTTCCCGTCCCTATATTCGTGCTTCCAGTCAACTATACATAGAGACACTGGAAAATCGCGAAAATGTTTAAGATAGTCTCCAATAAACTGTATTATATTAACCATGAGACGTGTGAACAGTTTTGGGACAAATCACACGCGATGTGTGTTCAAGCTGTGTAGTTCTAACTGGGTTTGTTGAATAGAGAAACAATGCTTCAAATAAATCATAGCCAATGTCGATACGAAACAGTCAGTGTTACATACAGTATGTTGGAGCCTAGCAAATAGTCTACTTTTCCCGCGATTTTCCAGTGTCTCTAACTATACAGTATGTAGACACCCTGAAATTTTGCGGATTCATTTGAGAAGTTAGATTTCAAACTCCTGTGCATGTTAATTACTTTCACTGGGTCATTGTTACTGAAACCCTTCCTTGAGGGTTGTGAACCAATAGCAGACCTGCATGTAAACACTCGCAGACTACCTTGTCACATATACAACTGTCCACTCAGAGTAGCAACATACAATATACAAGTATCTGAGGACGTAGTGTATACAGTACTGTGGAATCCAGCCGGCTGGTCGTTGTATCCACGACATTTCTGGATCTCTAACCTTTTATACATTCTTCTCACGCCATTTAACTTATACGTTATAAAGTGAGAGTCGTGATTACTTTGTTGGCCAAAAATTTTTTTAAACACCTTACTGTAAAAATAAATTAGTAAGTTAAAAAGCTAAAAAGTAAGACGAAGTCACTTTTCGTGATTTTCGCTGCGTGTATTTGCAGTTTTAATTACGATCTCGCATTCATATTGTTCTTTCTTAATGGTAAATGTTAATGTGAAATGATGACCAGGTTGTTTTTTGTCTGCAAAGTTTTAATGGGCGAGGAAATTACAGCATCTTCCGTCTTGGGAGTCTTCTTCCGCCCTTATTTCGCTTCTTAGCGGCGCGCAGACTTCCTGTTATAAATAAGCGCACAGCCCTCGCTGCAGTGCAAGGTCGGAGCATTTCAGCGGCCTAAGCATGCAGGATAAAACAAGGATGATACTCTGGTTGAGGGAGGGGGAAGTGTTATGTAACTCTTTTCAGGGGTTAGGGAGATGTGCCGGGAAACAGTCGCGTATAATTATCTGTAAACAAATCACTTTCCATAAGTTGCACGATCCTCTTGTTTTCCCCGCCGAGAAACAATCGCGTCTCTGCAGTGTAAAACAGAAACTACAACTCGCTCGGAGAGAACTGGAGTAAATTCACAACAAGTCAGGGCTTGTTTGTAACAAGATGTTGTTTGCATATTCTGACAATGCATCAATCGTAAGTTATTAGTCAAATATACTTAAAATGTATCTTGGAGACATTGCAAAAGGGGTTTAAATCATGTAAAGGCAATATTTACATCCAGTGGTGGCTCGTGGGTTGTTGACAGGTAGGGCTGCAGTTGCCAAGAGCTGTACAGGCTTGTGCGTTGGTTGACTCTACAGCCACTGACACGCTGATGTGCAGGTGCCCCTTACTACTGAGTGGTCACAACACATCTAGTAGCTGGCAAATATTTCATGGTCGTTGGTCACAGTCGTAGAAGAACAGGTCTGGACACTCACCTATCTAACAATGTATTTTGCTTGACCCCGATGTTGTTTGGTTGTAATTCGTCAAGTTACCGAGAATGTCCTACTTTTTGGCGCTGTTTCCCGGGCGGTCGGACTCAAACTCCGTCCATTTTTTTCCATTGTTAAATTTATGAAGTAAATAAAGATTACTAGAGCCTTTTCTTATTTTTGTGAACGAAGGAAGTATTACATAAATTGATAAAAAATACGTTTTGATAAATTGTTTATCAAAGTGGGGAGGAAGTGGGCGGAGTTTGAGCCGACCGCCCTAACAACAGCGCCAAAAAAGAATAGCATTGTCGTGAACTTAGTGAACTACAGCCAAACAACAAGGGGGTCAAGTTTCCAGGCAAGTGTCAAGACCTGTTCTTCTACGACCGTGGTCGTTGGTCTACGGCGCGTTCATCAAGAGTGTACAGTTCCGACTGTCTGCAGCCCCACCTGGCAACAAAATACGAGCCACCACCGTTTACATCATCAGGATATAGAACTAAAATACTTTTTTTACAAAAAGTAAAAAACTGTTTTAAGTTTATGAGTGAATGATAGTCACCATCTTGCAGTTTTGTATTTTGTGTCATAACTTTTCTTCTGGGTAAATTTTTGGAATGTTAACCTAACTACGGAATATATTACATACTGATAGAATTTCAGATGCCATAAATATATTTTTGTCGTTACTAATGTTACAGATCGAATTGCAGTTATAAAATTCTTATTACTTTCTTAACTGCAATTCAATCTGGAACAACAGTAACGGAAAATAAATATTTATGGCATCTAAAATTCTATCGATATGTATTCTATTCCGTAGTTAGGTTTAAGTTCCAAAAAATTACCCAGAAAATAAGTTATGACACAAAATACAAAAAAAAATCGATATGGTGACTATCATGCACTGTTAAAGCTGAAGAATATTTAATGCGGTACCTACAATTGGTGCATAGTAGTAGATAGGAAATGTATGTCCGGGGGCAGGGGGATGGGGGATGGGAGCGGGGGAGCCGCGGCCGCCATCTTGGATCCCGGCGGCCATCTTGGATCCCGGCGGCCATCTTGGATCCCGTCCGCCATCTTGGATGACCTTGACCTTTTGCAGTCGCCATCTTGGATTGCATCACCTGCCTTTGATGACGTCACTTAATTT